>JAMKCH010042278.1:0-23747 GCA_023653785.1 Ophioderma brevispina
GTTTTTGACCATCTGGTATCAGAGATGAAAGGTTCATACTTTCCAACATGGCAGCATGGCAGCCATATTAGATTAAGAGGCCACGAGATTATCTCAAACTTAATATTAAAACCCATTTTAATGGATTTGTATGCTAGAATGTAGTAGGAAATGATATTGTTTGTCATTTGGGCCATCGGCACCATAATAGAACACTAATTGTACTTTCAACATGGCGAATGGCAGGACCATATTGAATTTGAGGAAGGTGATATTCATAACTCATAAAACCATTTTCATGGATTTGTTATGCTAGAAATTAGTAGGAAATGACATCGTGTTTGTCCTTTTAGCTCATTTATCGCCAGAGTATGAGGATTTATGTTTTTCAAAATGGCGATGGCGGCCATTTTGTTTATGTCAATCGTTTGCCCACTTTCTGGGGACTTCGATTTTGTGCAACTTTTGATAATTATTAAACTGATCTGATACTACCAGAAAATGCCAAGTAACCTTCTGTTGCAATTTTTTGGGGTTAGTTGTGTGGTTACATGTCATATTTTGATCTACTATATGCCGTAAAAGTCGAAGGCTAAGAGGGGGTGGTTGCCACCAAGGATATTTCATGGTGCATTTGTGAAAATCGTATGCAGAGTATGGCCTAAAAACTCTATATTTATGTAACTAGACAATTGCCATCAGTTAGAGCTGAAAACCGCATGAAAATCCGCTATTCTACGTTTTTTAGCGCAAAATGGATTTTTGCCTATTTTCTGAGAAAATGCATAATTTCGCCGACTCGCAGATTTGATTACTCATTCGTGACGCCATACTAGGATGTTGGTACTTATTGGTATCAATGGAATGAGGGACCATATAGTATCCACTGGTATCAAAATCATATATAGTAGATTCAACCCATCTTGTCACCGCGGTAGAAAAGTTTTGGACAGCGTCGATTACTTGGGAGAGGAGACAGAATATGTGGCTCGATTCACCTGCTTCCTGATCTGAATGAACTAAGATCATCTTGTCTTTCATTTTTCATGTAACCGAGGAAGTAGACTTTTGTGTGCCCTCGTATCCAAAACACGGGCGCTCAAGCCTCAAAAGCCAATTAACGTTCCAAACACATGTTACCTGAATACTATTAAAGCAAATACGATTATAGTAGATTAAACCCATCGGTCACCTCTAGTACTTACCCGAAGGATGGGCATTGAATGCAGGGCATGTGCCCAGTGGTGTGGAAATTAAATTCGGGATTAAAATTCCAAGATAAATCTATTGACAACATGTAGTAGATATCAGAGAGAAATCAATTCTATACTTAATCAAAACATTCAAGTCGCGTAAGCGCATGTATAGCTACAAAAACATAGCTTCTCAAATATTCTGTCCTAATCGTTTGCTTCAGTGGTATTCAATGTAAACAGGTGAGTTGCGTATTACTGACTTTTGGAGCGCCCGTGTTTGGATACGAAGGAACTACAAAAGTCTTGAAAATGATGCAAAAATGAAAAAAGCCAGATTAATCTCAATTCGTTCATGAAACAGGTGTTTCTTTGTCAGGCCCTATCCCAACTAATCGGGACTATGTCCAAATTTCCTCTGGTGAAGTAGAGGTGAATCTACTATAGTAAGAGAGAATGGGCAAGGAGTTCATATGTACCCCATCTATAAGTTTACATGCAACATAAAATTAATTATTTGCCGTTTATTCCGTTTCTGATCAAACAAGGCCAATATTAAAATAACTTTTGTATCATGTAAATATGATATGGGGGGTACATATGGAAACTCTTTCCGAAGAATGTCTGAGAGATTATGTCAGTTATGCGTTTACTTTTATGAAATTGAAAAGATCTGTCACGAAAATAATCTAAGCATTTTGGGTATTGCTGAAACGTTCTTAACGAGAATTTCCCATCTCAATCAGAGGGTATTCTTGGATTGGCAAAGACCGAACGCGCAGTCCTACTGGCAAAAAGTGGAGGCGGGGTAGGCTTCTGTTCAATAATGAAATAACCGGTTTATTGACGATAATTTGCAATTCAAGAAATGATGATCTTGACGTTTAATGGTAAAGGTTCGGTGGACTGATAGCATGGCATGTCAGTGTGCAGTTGCATATTTCCCAGGGAAGGGACTAATCCGCCCTCTCAGACGAACTCTACAATCAAATTCTTTTCTCTCCGAATTTGTTCAATTAATGATCTCGATGACAACGCCCGTATTATTATTTTAGGGGATTTTTAACGGTAAGATTGGCCACTTTATTCCAGATGGTGACGAAGTCATAAACAGGAATGGTCCAGGGCTTCTGAATTTTGCCGATGAGGGCGACCTTAACGATTGCTAACTGTACCAAACCTTTTCAGGCCGCTTTACTTGGTTTTCAGAAATGATTCTCATCTATCTTATATTACATTCTTGTATCTGAAGTGTTCTCTGTTTCTGTTTCTTGAAATGTTTTGTTGATGATAAGAGATTGTCAATATTGGTAGCGAACATAAGCCCTTGTTTTTTATACTAAAATTAATTTCTTAAAATGTTTTTTCAAGTGCTTCTCGCAGTCTTCTTAATAGATACAATTTATTGGGATATCAAACCAAATCTGACTATCGCAAACTTTTAGAAAAAGCATTAACAATGTCCTTTCACGGATTTCACTATTGATATTTGCAAGATGCATACTATGTGGCTTAATTGAAACAGAGATTGTACATGCTGCCAAAGATCATAAGGGTGTGAAAGTTCACCGCAACCAAAGCCTTGGTAATACAAGACATAGATCAAGCCATTCAAATGCGACGCCAATCGAATCGGCGGCACCGTCAATATTTGAAATCCGGTGAACACACAATACGAAGTTCTAGATAATGTCTTTGGGATGACTATAGGTCGAAACAAAGTACTGTTAAGAAATTAATCCGTGAAAGACGATGCAAAAAAGAATCGATAAGGTGTCCTAGACATAATCGAAAGAGGTGGGAGAATCGTGTAAGGCTTTTGGAAATCTTAAAGGGCTCAACACAAAAGAACCAACTAGTACACTTAAAGCCCACATTCCGACTCCATTACTGATGATACATTTATTAAAACAACCGTTTTATCAATATTGGATACTTTTGGGCAATATGTCTTTAAATTTAAAAGGGGATAACTTTTGGATAAACTAAAGAACTTGTTAATAAGCTTTCATTGAGTCATTCCGTAAATAACAAGGATGGTCAGGTACTTGATAAGATTGATATTACCTTGTTGATGTAAGTGAGGCTATTGGACATAGTACAATAATAAATCACCAGGTTAGACACATTACTAACGAATAATACTTAAAATGGGTGACACCAATCATTTAACACGGTTCATATATGTTCAAAGACCTTCTCTGACAATGAGAATCATCCGGACGAATTGAATGAGGGTTAATTGTACCGCTTCCACAAGAAAGTGGCGATAATTAGAACCTTAATATTACAGGCATCACTCTCATTCTTGTGGTCTCGAAATTGTACACAAAAATTATTAACTAACTCATTTCAAATTTCTTGAATGCAATGATTTGCTCACAGAGATTCAAGTGGTTTCCGCCCAGACAGGCGATGCGAGGACCATATTTTCACACTAAAGATCACCTCCATTAGAAATGAAAGGGCAACAACCTATTTTAGCATTCTTAAGATTTCAAAAAGCGTTTCGACAGTGTTTGGCGTGATAAACTGTAATTATGCCTGGGAATTGGGGTGTTAGAGTTCCATGTTTTACTATTCTTAAGAAGATAATGGACGTGCAAATAAAGTTAGATTTGGTACCATTGAAAGGATTATTCACCTCGACATGGTCTTAAACAAGGCTGTGGTTGTCCCCGGTACGTTTTTTTGTATTTTTACAATCATGAACTTGAAAAAATGATAAGGGAGAGGACATTTGGTGTTAAAATTCAAACATCCAAATTGGCTGCTTATTCTGGGCAGACGATGTTTTCCAATTAATAGGGGATAAAAAAAGCCTTGAAAATTCTACTTTGATGTAACAGGTGAATTCGCTGATAAATATAGATTAAATTTTAACTATGATAAATCTAACGTTCCCATAGAAGGTAAAGAGGATCAACACCACCAAAACTGGCAGCTTGGTAACCTACATCAAAGAAACAATAATATAAATATCTTGGTATTATTTAGCAGAAATTTATCTTACGCCTACACATTCGAGGAGTGATTCGAAAAAGGGGGGCAATAGAATCATTGCGTATATAAAAATCAATAATTAACAATCAGGATGATTTTAAAACCTACCCGTTTTGTTCTACGGCGACCTCTTATGAAAACCATTGCACTGCCATCATCACCTACGCGTGTTCAGTCTGGACCTGCGGCAGCGAATCTGATCGTATAAAAATTGAAAACCTTCACGTTCAGATGGCAATGACAATTTTGCGTTTGCGCTCAAGTCGAAATACCGCTAAAGAAGCACTTTAGGTGCAGTAGGGTGGACCCCCTCTGACACGCTCAAACCAAGTTTAAAAAGAAATTTTTTTCATCGCCAAAATCCTCAATATCACCATACTTAGATACCCCAAAATGTCTTTCAACAATCTGTTTCATTCATGAAAATTAATGTAAAAGTAGTCAAGTGAAATGGCTCCCCACAATAAAAGACTCCGCTTGTTTTGTGGGTTAGATCCCATGGTTCGCACACTGCAGAACCCTCTGAACCGTAACTGGACGGAATCATTTAGTCGCATTACAACAGATTATCTGGATAAAAAAAATGGCTGGAGAATGCCTTAACTAAGAAAACATCGTTAATTAGTGCCAATACAAGATAAAAGCCCACGCCTCGAGACTATCTCCTTGATGCAACTGACTTTATGGTTTGCTCACGTCAAGTGTAAAGTTCGTTACCAACACATTCCACTTAGCAAAACATTAATCATGGTCCGATCGTAATACAGGAATCTGCAAAATTTTTTTTTTAGGGGGGGTTATTATGTATGGCGAGAATGAAAGCACCTATCACTTTCTTTTCTCATGCAGGCACGGATGAGTAAGAGGTTAAAAATTACACAAAACTAAAACAATGAACTTCCACGCCAACAGTTTTTCCACAATTCTGGCCATGGTTTTACAGGCTTGTAATGTAAAAATACTTTCTTATATGGATAATTGTATATTGTTGATAACACCATAAGGGAAGATTTTTGATAAAAATTTAGTAAAAGTTACATCACGCGCGCCTGAAACTTAGAAAAGAGCTAATTAATGATGGTACATAGGTACAAATTTTAGTTGTCATCCATTTTAAAATGCTCCATTTCTTATTAAGTGGACTATTATCAAATTGGTAAGCTCAACCAGAGTAACTTTAGTATAACTAAACAAGTCTACTTACTGTATATAGATGTTATGTCTTAATGTAATGTTATATAATTTTTTGTACTTTTCTGGATGCACCACAGATGATGTGTGCCACTGTATCAAAGTGTTTTTAGCCAATAAATTTTGGAATTTGAATACGGTTAATATGCTTCATTGAATATCATTACAACAACAGGAGTATACTCATATCATTTTAGCAGATACATAGGCCTAGGACTAGGTTATTCTACAAAATTCGAAGCCAAATCGAGGCTCTAACTCCTAAGTTGGTGTTGATTTTTCGCTTCTCCCTAATTTTATTCATTTCATTATTTAAAAAGTTTATGTCCCGCCTCTCAGCCACGTGGCGTAACAGGCTGGGGGCAGGTTCCCCCCCCCGCTGACGACTGTTGGCCGGGAAATTGCAAAATCAATGCTAAAGTCCAGCCTTTTTTTTTTGTGTGAGCCCCCCCTGACGGTGAAAAATTGGCCTTTTTGACCCCTGAAGAGGACTAAATTTCCCAAGACGAGAAATTTGAGCGTACAAGCCCGTTTACGCCACGGCTCTCATCCACTGGCTACTTAAAAATCTTCCCCTCTAAATGATATCAAATGAATAAAAAACCGAATTTCAATTTCCATACTATACGGCGGACTAATGTAGATAATTTTGGTAGTCCACAACTAGTGGACCTGTTAACACTTTTTACAAAAATCTCATCACGTATTTTCATGAGCTGTACAGAGCGTCCATTCATCGCGATGCAAATCGTGTAAACCAGACGGTACAGATGCTGTGTACTGATCAGCCAATTGACCATGGGATCGATGGGACCAGAGGATTGGGACCTTGGAGGGAGTGTGATGTCATCAGATTAACTGCGGTCAACAAAAAGAAAACTACTTGATTGTTCGCGTATTTGTTTATCTGGCGCACTTCCGGTCACGCTGCCAGGTGCGATAATCACTTCCGGTTTTGGAATTTCCTTTGAAAAGCTTGTCCAAAACACATATATTTATGCCAATTTTTATCAAATATACAGTTTCTCAATTACTACTTCATGCAGATCTTATGATACATACTATGAATGAAACCATTTTTTTGGTGGATTAGCGTATGTTTTTTTAAAGCATTGCCATGGACCCTTTTATACATGCATTAAATTTCGGTGAACAGCCCATAGGCCGTATACATGTCCTTCATTGGAAACATAACACATGTAGAAGGGCCAAAGCTGCCTGCTATCTCGGAAATCAAACAGTGTCACGCAATATGAAAAGAGAAAAAAAAAAAAATTGAAAGTAGGTCAGTTCTCAGCTTTTGAGTGTCTATACTTTCTCTTTGTATTTTCAGCAGAAAAGCTAACATCTAGGAATCAGATTATTTTGGAGGTGCCTTCTAGTAGGACTTAGTCCTGGACTCAAGCCCGGACTAAATTTGCTTTGTGAATACGGGGGCCAATGTTTACAGAAAGATCTGCTTGGGGACTGGTGCGCCAGCTACGTTGGGACCCAATCACCTTAAATCAAGACAATAGGGATTAAGCAGATTTACTCTATATGATGCAATATCGGATTCTGATTATGGTGTTTGATCAATGTCTCGATAAGTGTTATACTTTGTTAAACATTGGCAAACGCTGGCGTAAAGCCCAAAGGGAAAGTGGTCGTAAACGTTCAAAATGTCTCTAAGAACTTTACGACAAGGATTGTAGGTGCATATCGTAACTTAGATCACTTAGCCGCGTTTGTAAAAAAACAACCTCATAATTTGTCCTTAGACCACACAAGAGAAGATATCAGTAACTTCCCACAATGCCTTGCTTCCATTGGATTTTTTCGTACAGGTTGTCACGTAACGTTTAGAGATGAAACACTTTAAATTGCAAGTTTTGTGATCAGTCTGGTCAATTTAGCTATGTTTCATCACTTACGATTCACATCAGTACCTGTACCAAAACATCCATTGAAGCAATGCATTGTGCAGAGGGAAGCTATAAATTTGTTGGAAAACCCTTCTTGGAAGAACACAAGATAACAAATCTTGGGAAAAGAAATAAATACTAATTGTGTTTTGATAATACAAAATAAAAGCAACTATACATAACTATGATATTCATAAGACTTTAAATGTTTAAAATTAATATAACAAAAATCCTTATTTAAACGTTTACAAAAGAAAACATAATGTAAACGTTTTTAGAATCGCCAAGAATACAGGTATTTTATTTATTTGCAAAAGTTTTATTTTAAAAATCAAAACGTTTTAATATTTCTTGCAATGTGTTTTTAACAAAATGTTTGGCATACGCTCACTGGTCCTAGTTTTTGGGGTCAAACGTTTACGCAAACATCAGTCCAACATGTTTCGATCACCAACGTCGGACAAACCTTATCTTGGCGAACGCACGATGTAGAGCACGGTTTGGTTGACGATCGGTTCAGAGACTGACTATTCATTACTTTGAGTGCTGCCTATCAATTTATTCCATAATTAATAGTATTGCAAACCTGGCACTGGATCCCGGTCACGGGTTAGTGGCTATGTAGCTATAAAGTAGCCTCATTACAGTGGGTGGGGTTCGAATCCCATTCTTGCTATCTAAAATTATAAAATATTTTTCAGGTTTAGAGGGAAATATTCAAAGTCCAAAAGATTTTTAAAAATACCGTACTTATGATTAGTAAAGACCTCTCCTGGACCATAGTTGATTTTCAAAATCCTATTGTGCTTTTGTGGCCATCCACACCGTTTGACCTAATATCAACCGATACAATTTTATGAGCAGATTCGATCTACTCAAAAAGATTTTGTTTTTTTACTTTGCATTTTCTTCCTGTCGCTTATACGCCATAAATTATGACACGCTGGGCCAATATTGGCACTGTGAATGCAACATTTTCTCATGATGCACCCAAAACGTATGCCTAAAATCGGAACTGATGTTGGGGATACGCCAAGTAGGCGTGTAATCCAATGAGCGGGCGACACATGGTTAGAACCATGTGTATGACATGTTAAATGTACACATTCATGTTAGAATCTAAACACTAGATGTCATGTTAATGCATATGTGTTTTTAGATTATAAAGCCACACGTCCTCCAGAAGTGAAACATAAGGCAGTTAGCTCTAGGCGCGTTTAGATTCTCATTATCCAATAAATCATTACATATCAATATGTTCAGAATTAACTGATAACTGGAATCGAAGGTTTTTCCGGTGGATTAAATAGTGGTCGCTCTCCCCAAAAAGAAATCCCCAGATATAGCTGGAACGTTCATTCAAAACGTTGGATACCCCCCTTTTGATGAAATTTTGAAAAACAAAAAATAAATAACGTTGCGATATAACAACACACCAAAATCGTGTATTTTCAGTCACCATAAATGAAGAAAAGATAAATTTTCTAATGTTTTTTCCGGTGATGGAAGACTAGGAGCCGATTGGTTTCAAAAGATATGAATTAAAAGGGGAAAAATTGTACAGTTTTTCGACGGCTTTTCGCACGGCGCGTGGTGCGTTGAAGAGTTTGAAGCTTAGCCCTAAGTAATGAATGAATTGATAATGGCCATTTTTTTTTTCTTACCACTTCAGTGGAAGGGTTAGGGTTGGTGTCAGCTTCCGACTGAAGTTCCCTAACACTGGTAGAACCACTTAACTATAGGGGAATGGCCCATGGCTCCCTCCCGTCCCCCGGGTTTTGCCCAGGCGAGTGGCGCACTAATCACGCTCGTGGTTTTAACTTTATTTTCCATTTTGATCACAAGTAGCTTGTTCTCCAAGTATTGTGGCACATTAACAATTAATGATTACCGCGTATACCTAGCGGGCTAGACTTGAAACAAAACTACCACACAGAAAAATGTGAGTCACTTGCATAAAGTGATTCATTTGTCCGGAATATAGTGAAACCCTTTGCCTCAAAATGAGTCTCCCTTGACTCATTTTTTTCTATACGTCCGCGTCGGACAAGTTACTCACTTTTTTCTGTGTGTGACATGTGTGGTATTGCTGATGGAATGCCATTTTAAATTATGCCTATTGTACTGAAATGATTTTGAATGTTCAAAAACAGACTGCCGTTCGTTTTTTTGTTTCTTTCTTTCTCCCTTCTTATCTCTCTTTCTATTCTCCTCCTTTCTCGTCTCCCTTCTCTTTCTTTTTCCTCTCTGTTTCTTTCTTCTTGAGGATCGCTGGGTGTTCACCCTCCACACCCCCAGAGCGACGGCCCTGTACTGGTTTTTTGGTACAATGGACTAAAAAAAAAACCCGACGTCCATCCCCGGGTCGGCTTGGGGCTAAATGCAATCCCACATAGCTCATTTTATGTGCAGCATGTCGTCATATGTCGCACGATTTCTATAAATAGAAATCGGGTTATGTCGTGAAAGGGCATAAACTTAAAGCTAAAATTTTATTTTAACGGTTGAGGTTATTTTTTTCTAAATTTATTTAAAGAACACCATCAAAATTGAGGGTCGGGATTTATTCCGTTCTTATGTAAAAGTACGCTATAGGCCGACATTATGCATTTACACTCTCCGTTAAGGGGGTATTAAGGTAATTTTTTCACCGGCGATGATTAAACTTTCTGGCTTTCTTTCAGATTCATCTCGCTGGCTCGCTGGCCGGAACGGTGTCCCTCAAGACATGTCAAGACGGAAATAATCATATCATGTGGGGGGTGTGGGGGTATGTCTTATTGAGACAGTTCTTTACTCAGTCTGAGCTCCGAGGAGCTGTACTCTTTCTTTATCTCAGTCAGGCTCGCGCAAGCGCAGAGCCCAGTCCAGAGAACTCACGATGCTTTACAATTTAAGATTTCTTAGCCTGGACTGGTCTGGAT
The DNA here is from genome assembly GCA_023653785.1 of Ophioderma brevispina. Taxonomy (NCBI): domain Eukaryota; kingdom Metazoa; phylum Echinodermata; class Ophiuroidea; order Amphilepidida; family Ophiodermatidae; genus Ophioderma; species Ophioderma brevispina. Next base: position 10,195 of record JAMKCH010042278.1, read on the forward strand.
GAATAATGGCATTCAAGATCACTATCATTGTGTGGCTAAAATCCATCAAATTGAAAAAAAATCATCAAAAATCAGATTTTTGTATGTATTATGTTCAAGTACAGGTATCTGGTGTTGGGTGTGTTTTGGCTAACATATACCCTGCAAATGATAAGACCAGAGCAACCTAATCAGGGACAGAATCGGAGATTTTAGTCATCCGTGTCCTTCGGACACTTACTAAACCACGTAATTGAATGGAGAATCGAATCTTGGAACACTGACGTTTTCTTCCTTTTCTGTCAATTCCATACAGCTGGAAAAGATAACTTAAGAGAAATCTCAGCAGACTTATCCTTCACTTTGAAGGTATTAATCCTCACATTGCAAATTTTTTTCAAATCACTGATAGTGTCTTTAACATGACCTGAGCCGGCGAGCCGATGTCAATGTAGCCAATGCCGAAAACTAAAGCTGGAGTGGAAATAGAGGGCAAAAATTTGGATTTTAGACTCGGTGCTCATCATAAATCATCATGACTCTCAAGATTGTCCTTAATCATTCGCAAATTTCTTTTCTTTGGCTTAAGCGCCAATTGATGCTGGTGTCTTCTGCCGTACACAGGTAAACTTCAAGTTTGGTTTGGCCATCTGGCTGTCTGGCATGTCATGTACTACCTCAAATACAAGAACTATGTTGGGCCCACGTGGGCGTTCAATGTAGTCCAGACGTTGGACCAACGTTGAAAAAAGAGACATCTGACACCGTCATTTTGGCCAGCGGGCCTCTTGGCCAACGTACAAAATGCAAAGTCCGACGTTGGCATAACATTGATCCGACGTCAGAAATAGGTTGCGCCAACTTTGGCTTATAGTTGGGCCGTGTCGGGTTCAACAAATTATATTTTTGTTCAAATTGTGCCAATTATTATAAAATCTTCTTGCTGTAGGTTTGTAAGTCTGTTCCTTTACAGAGATGTTTAGGCTTCGTTCACCTCACGTTCACCACTTTGAAAGTTGATGTGCAATGAATCAAGTTTGAACAGTAACAGTGAGACGAAATCTATTCATGAAAGATATGATATTTTATTCATGGTGTTCCCACAGGTAAAAAATTGTGACTTGTGCAGATTGCTTCCCCATTTGAGCCGAATACAATGTCCTGCAAAAATGTAATTAAATGCATCCACTGAATAAGAAAAACTTAATGTATCACCACCTGAGAATATTAAATGGAAAATAATTTAAAACTTAGTAATAAACATGAGAGGTCGTTTAAGGACCACGCCCCCATTTTCGCAACGTTGGGCCAACGTTGGCTACGTTGTCCTTTAGTAACAGGAACTTCTACCGTGATGAACGTTTTTAATTGGGCGTACTCCATCGCATCACGGTAGAAGCCCTTCCGTATACAATAACCTTTAGCAGTGCAATCAGTGTAAAATTAATAGGCTCCGAAGCAAAAAGGTTTCGCAAATTTCGCCGTTTTTTGGAGCTAATAAAAATTGTTTAATTATCCCCGCCCGTAAACAAGTCCACACTTACCTCAGAAGAAGTTCTTTTATCATATAGATGCATAAAATTCATAATTATTAATTCTGATATCAAAATTCAGGGGAAATCCTTCCACAGATAATTTTTATAGTTCCACAACAGCGACGACAGCGGCAATCTAGCGCCATTTACTCACTGTGAAAGCAAATTGATGTATATTTTGTTTATTTCTAAGCCTTTTTTGCAAATCCCTGTTGATGATTTGTATTATAAGACGTTTTAGCAACAACTTGGGGGGTATTTTTATCTGAGTTGTATTGTGAAAATTCAGTAAATTTTGGCTGCTACACGTTTTTAGGAACACTCTTCTGCAAACCTAAAAATAGAGCGGTCCATACCGAAAACGTCATTCCGATAACAGAATTCGTCTGATTTGCTCGGATATTTAGGGTTGTATTGCGAACTACTTTGTCTTAGTACCGACATCCCCAACAATTGAATCCATTTTAGAACCCTTTAGTGATCCAAAATTTCAAACACATTTCATCAAATTTACCTTATACATATACGTTATTTTCTTTTCCATGAAACATTGCTTTGGCCGACGTTACCGTGCCGACCATTGCCGACGTTGGCCCAACGTTTTGCTTGCTATCTGGGTAGCTCGACACGTCGAAGCCCGGGCAACCGGGCTACTCCAAAGGCTGTGCACACTTGATTTTTAGTTCTTGTTTGGCCGGCCGGGTCGCTTGTGACTGCCCGGGTCAAAATTTCATTATTTGTAATAATTTCATTTTGGTAAATAAATATAATTTTCGACCGATTTCCTCTTCGCAGGTTTTTTTTTCTCCCAATTTTTTTCTGGGGAGACTTCAAATCTTTCGGATCCCCGCCGTCTCCCATCCAGGAGCGAATTCTCGGACGCAATTTCCTGTTTGCCGGCTTGTGATGGGCCGGCACCTTTTTCCTTAATTGCTTAATTTACTTGTTTAAATATCCAACTTTCCACCCACTTGGCCCATGTTCGCCAAGATCTAAAGCTTTCAATACTTTCATTCAAACCGCTTCAAATATTCCGCGCAAATATCCCCGATTGCCTTGCGCGACTTGTGGGCCTTGTAAGACCTTAAGCCATATTGGCATCACGTTTTAAAGAGCGCCCCCAATGGTTCACAATTGGATATTTTTGCACAGTTACGTTTGTAATTTGTCCTAGGCCTATCCCTGCTAACGATATGCTAAAAATGCGTATTTTATCACAAATAAGCGATTTTTGTAATTAGAATTGGAGCCCCGATTGACTTTAACGCGAGCTTTAAATGTACGTGTATGTCCGTACATGATGAATAGTGCCACCAGTCTAGAACATACTCCTCTCACGTTAACTTGGCCCGAACATTAAAACAACTAATGATGAGCGTAGACACGTACAATGGCGCTATTTCCCAGCTTTTCACATTGGAAGGGGCCGTTTCCCCATCAGCTGTTGAATTATTTGGGGACCCCGATAATAATTATTTGCTAGTCAAAATGTCCTTCTTTTGTGACAAATAGACTATTTCGAGCTTAACCATTCACAGGTCTAGTTTACTAGCCAGTTACCAATGGCCAACCGTGTAATCTCGCAAATTTTGAAAAATGAGGGCTCCCTTCAAAAATTGGCTCCCTATTGTGCTTTAAACTTGCATTTAGATATCCTTGATGTGATCTATCATAACCGCGTGTGACACGTGCCAGTACACTGCTGCAACAACCTATTACTATTTGATATTGGACAGATTGGTATATATATGCCCTATGTGCTAATAAAATATCTTCTATGGTGTTTTCTATATGTGATTGTGTAGTTGTAAAGATTGATGATTGCTGTGACATGAACCAAATTACTGATGATTTAATTTTGGTAGGTTGATAGGGTCTTTGATTAGTTTCTGGTTTTACATGTTTGCTCTCACACCAGTGATATGCAATAATCAAGTTTAAGACATAAATTTGCCATATATAGCAAAAAGTAGATGTGAATTCACTGTACCTCATGACTGCCATGACCAATGGACTTCAAACTTAGTGGGATGCTAGACCTACTCTGTTTGGTTATAGTCCTTAATAATATTGTATAAATGACTAATTGCATATTTTGATCAACAATGAGAATATTTTTCACTCTCTCCTCAGAGTAGAAAAAAAAAACAAAAGAAAAGGAGAAAACAAATATTTTTCCCACACTTGGACACTCATCCACTATTGTGATGGAGTGCACAGTTCACCATGATTATACATTCATAACTCACAGTACAGTGACATGTGCCATTTAGTTTAGTAGTGATTCAATTTCTTTGAGGGGGCATTGCTGGTCGCCTGTTTTATTTTGGTGGTTCTGTTTTCTGCAGAGTGCCATTTTTCTTTGGGGTTCCCTTGTATCTCTTACATTGCTTTGGTGGTTTCCATTGGCTAATGGTTCCAATACTGGGTTTCCTCCTAGTGGCTATTTTCCATTTTTTTGTTGGTTCGAGTGTCTACTCTATGTCTTGGTGATTCGAGTGTCTACTGGTTCATTTTTTTAGGTTCATTGTGGCTTTGGCTTTTTCCATTTTTGGTGGTTCCCAGTTGCTACTGGTATTAATTATTGGTGGTATCCAGTGCTATTGATTCCATTTCATTGTGGTTCCCAGTTGCGGATGGTTCACAGTTGCAACTGGTGCCATTCCCTTTGGTGGTTCCCGTTATATTGTTCAATTTTTTTGGAGTTCTTTGGGGTTGTTCATTTTTTGGTGGTTTCCAATACTACTGGTTTCAATATTTGGTGGTTCCTAGTGGCTACTGGTTCTATTTCTTGGTGGTTCCCAGCGTCACGGTTATTCATTTTTAGACCCACGAATACTTCGGTGGGGCTATAGTCCTGGGTTTTTGAAGCCAATGGTTTCGTTCACTGCGTGTTGATCTTATATCGTTTGTCCTTGAAATTTCGCCTGTTTGTTTGGATGACGTGGGAAAATATGCAGCATTTCATTTGGCTACATAAGGGTTGTGAAAGCCAAGTTAGGGTCTAAAACAACAATTGGTTGAATTTGGTTTGTGACGTGTCCTACAAGCTCCCTTTTGGATGTGTGGCTTGTAAATGGCCATGAAAGTTAGTTTGGAATAGCAAAAGTCAATCAACAGTAAGCCTCTGGCAACCTTCCACTTGTCCACTGTCACTTGTAGCCTTGATGCTTATACTGTACCTAGTTGTGCAATCAGTGTGCTTGCCATTGTGTTTGTTTACACTAATTAGGGTCACTTACCTTGCAAGGACACATTCCATGTGTCTTTTGGTATTTCCAGGCTCAACATCCTTTCTGGTCTGATGATGCTAGTAAGCTCTAGTACATAGTTTTAACATTGGACTATAAATGTAATAGTAGAGTTAATTGTTCATAATTGGTGCACTTGATGTAAAAGCATGAAATTTGCACACAGTTTGGGCATGTTCTAATAAGGCTTTTTGGCTATAGGGGCATCGCAGATTTTTCTTGACCAAAAATGGCGACAATTTTTCACAACTGCTTCCATTTCTGGTAGTTTAAGCTCTTTTGATGGACTAAATGTGTTTTTGTTTGTTTGTTTTGGCTACCAAAACATGATTTGTAGCCCATAGCAAAATCTAAAATAGAAATTTATTGTAAGTCTCTGTAACAGAAATGGTTGGCCATTTTCCAAAATGGCGTTCTTTTTTCCAAATGGCTGCCAATTCCCTTATTTTAACCATTTTCAATCAGACTGAATTGCAAATATTTTTTTTCTACAAAGCCATATTTGTATCACGCAGCAATGCAAAAAATAAAACCTGTAAATGGCAATCAATACAAGTGGCAGATATTTTAAAATATCCTCCATTGCTTGGTTTTATCTTTGCTTTGCAGACTGTAATAAACTCAAACAGATTTTAGAATGACTTTTTTTAGTTTTGTTTTATAACAAAAGATTTTGAACATTTCCAAAAATTGGGAGGCGGCTTTTTTGTTATGTATGGTCTAATGATACGAGCATACACGATTGCACATTACAGGTATAACCGTTACACACATGACAACAATGGCAGGCAATTTTCGCTTTACCAATGTTTTAAATAAATCCTATGCACTAGTCAGTTTTTGTTGTTACGACTTGATCCATTATCATTTAAAATTTACTTATGTGCATTAGGTTTATAACTTGCCCGGAAATGTATCTGCTAATACCAACAGCATTGACTATTTTATTCGTAAAGCAACCATGATGAGATATTATACGCTATTTCTGTACTATCCAAAGAAGTATCAATTCTTACAATAAGGAGTTACCAATTCTGCTAACTTTCATGTGCAATTCACCTTTTTGGTGTAAGCAATCATGGCTACCTCAGTGTTGTAAAGTCATCAGTGGCCGTGTCATTGTGAACTCTTTTAAGATTGACAAACAACAATCTTCTAATATTGGCCGTAAAATTCTACAGCAAACAAGATTATTAGTCAAAAGCATGAATATAAGGTAACTTAATAAAATTGGATGATCTTCATGTCTTTCGGTATTGCTGTATATAACAATATCTTCATAAGTTTTGTGCTAGTTCATATTATTAATACAAATACAATCTTGATATATTGCCTAATGTCGAGGCCTCTAGACACGTCACATAGGGTTTGTTGTTTAAAAGGAGTAGAATATCATTAAGCATTTATCAAACGACACTAAAATTCAATACCTAAACTTCTTTTGTGAAAACACTATGATATTACATCATTACACTATTAGAATAACTTAAGAAATAAATCGGACATTTTCAAACATATAGTGTGACCAATAATATAGAAGAAAAGACAACCATTTTCTTCCATACTTAAGAAATATATGGGGATACATCTGAAATATCAGCTGTGAAGATCCTGTGTGTTGTACCCACATCGACAATGGGAAATCTTGAATCTTTCCTCCTGGATTTGGATGCCTCAATCCACCTAATCTGTTGAAACAACTACCTGTTAACTAGACAGCCGGAGTGAGGAAAGATAAAGACAAAATACAAGAAAAAGTTCACCCTATCAGTATTAATGTGCTCTGTTTAATTGGAAGCCCATGCAGTTGTAGATATGTTATGTTCTTGACAATGATTTTAAGGACAAAACGAGCAACTGCATTTTTGAACTCACCGAACCTTGGTCACTTCTCTTTCTGGGAGACATAGGGGCAAGAGTTTGCTGGATCCAGCCTTGAAACAAGTCATGGACCAATCCAATTGTACATTTTCATCAATGGGACTGTCAAAATTCCCCAATTTTCCTTATCCTTAACCTTGCATAGGTTGTTAACATGATTGTTCTTATCTTAGTGATGATCTAAGATGCACCAAGGTTTCCATGCTTTACAGCTTGCAGATTAAAACTGAATTGCCACTGATGGATGGAGGACGGCAGAGAGTACTAGTCGATCTGTAAAAAAATGAGAACGACAAAACAACATTCTCTGTCCTTGACTAAATACGCGTTTGTTGGATTTACAATCAGGGCTGTGACTGCAATGCTGATTCAATATTATTTATGGCTGTATCACAATCCCAATTGTGGAAAGACAGATAGAGCTGTCCATCGGTGTAAACGACAGATGAACCCATGGGCAGGAATGATATCCTGTAGTGGGCAGAGAACACGATGAAGTCAATACATCCAGCAACAGACCCTGGAACTCCACAATCTACCTCCACAAGAATCGGATGAAGCAAATTTCATCTTGATCTTGATTGAGTCGTCATCTAGGTAGGAAAGAACCAACTTAATGCTTTGTCCAGTTTTTTTCCATATACTTCAGGCGGGTTAAGAGCTTTTTAATTGTCAACATTGTCAAAGTGGAACTATTAATAACACTCAACCCAGCTCTTTTTGTTTATCAGACCACTCAAGATGGCATCTGCTTCCTGTAACATCATTCTCCGCACTGTGATTGACGGTAATGGAGATCATTATCGCTGAGATAAGTCTGGCACCTGAATTTTACCTATCTTTCAACAATCACCTTTCCAGAAAGGAATATACATGTATGGCGATAATTTGAGAGGATGGTGGTGTCCGAGCTGTATTTCTTCAGCTGCGGAATCACAGGTGAAATGCATGCTTGAGAGCCTTGAGAATACATCGATCGCATATGGAAAAGTTGGTTAACTGTACAGATCATCAGACTATTTTTTTTTAGAGATTGCAGGAGTAGTATCTGTCATGTTACGACGCAGCGCCTTGGATCTTGTTGTGGAAAATTCTGCAAAAACTGTTAGCAGGATCTGTTGGCATTCATGGGTACGTCGTGTATGTTCACTCTAGAAGTTAAGTTGCTGACTACATGGAAAAGTAACAGTGGTTACATGTAGAATCTGGTTGCCTAGGGTATGATATTCCGCCTTGGCTTTAGCAAGAAGAGAGTTTGTATTCAAAACCTGATCCTTGTATCTTCATTGCATACTGTGAGACTCTGCGCTCCGCCATAGACAACAAAAAAGAGGGTGTTCCTTCTCAATCTCAAAGGCCCAAATTCAAAGGGAGCATGAGTATGAAAACTAGAGTTTTGAACTGACGAGTGGGGTCATCTCATCAGGGTCTTAGATCAGGTGTTGTTGTTATGTTCATTAACAAGAGAATTGGCTGTTAGCATCTAAGGTAAACACAGAATGCACATCTATATCTGAGCCATATCTTTTGATGTTGCAAATTATTTAGTCCTGCATACAGGCTGCACTGGAGAGCTGCTTTCACGCATTTTTCCTGTCATCTGCAGCCTCCTTGCAACCACACTTGGAAGTTTTGGGCATACTTTTCTAACTTCTGGAAGGGCTGTCCAGAATATTTCCCAATACTCTTTGCATTTCTAGTCCATCCCATTCACTTGGACATGAAGCCAGGAGATGCCAATCATTCATTTGAGTCCACGTACCCGACTGTATGTCAGTGATGCTGCCTGCATTGGGTAAGAGCACATGATAATACATCAAGACCATAAAGCACTCTATTTAGTTTATTTTTGTACAGCAATGGACATAACTTCGGCTAAACGCCATATTCTGACAGGTAGCTTAAGACTGGTTGTAGTTAGACGGTTTCCCTCAGTTGGATCAAGATGGATCACATTCAGTTTGAAAAACATACCTTTAATGAAGTCTGGGCAACCACTTTTTTGAGTTTTCTTTGTTGAGTTTTTATTGTTGGGTATTACAAATACCTCTTCATTCAACATAAGAAGTTAAGGATGAATTAATATAGGTCTACAATGTAACCCATGCATACATCAAGGTAGCTATGTTAAGTGAAACCACTGTTTTATCAATACCTAATAGTGTCTTCTTATTAAAACCTATTCTGAAGGCACCCCCTGTGTGCAGACTTTGTGACTCTATATAACCATAGGTACAGTTTACAACAGACTATAAAATAGTAATTAATGTAGCCATCTTGAAAATGGCCACCACTGTTTGTCATGCCACATTTTAACAATGGCTCAAATAAAAACTTGTTTTCACTTTGATTGTATGAAAAAAAAAAGACGTTATACATATTTATTTTCATGCAATAAGTAAATTATGTTAATTGCTGCCATTTTTATAAATTACCGTCATTACTGCCATGGGATAAACCTGCAATGGGCCATTTGATCGAAAGTCTTTCTTTTTAAACATCAATGTGCATCAAATAACCTGTTGAATGCCTATAAGCACTGTATTTATCAACTCAATCTCAGATCTAGAGGATAAATAGCAAGTACTGGCAGCCATTTTGAAAAATGGCCGCCATTTTAATCAAGGACAATCTGCGATGCCCCTATAGCTAAAGTTTTTCTTAGACATGCCCTAGAACGTGCCAAATTTCATGCTTTTATCACACAGTCACATTCCCCCCCAAAATATTGCACTATCTTACTCTATTATATAACATTTCTGTCACATGATTAAATTTTGAAAAATGGTTTATATTCCTCAGAATGACAATTTGTGTTTTTCATGATAAGCCCATCGCATGCACCTTTGGAAATCGAATTTGGCACTAGTGATTGCTCAATTAAAATTAGTCTGGTCAGTCAGATATATAATATCCTCTACCCCCTAAAAAGCATTTCTTTCTCAATTTAAAATAACTTTCCTGGACTTTTCCTTGATCCACTCCCTGTGTGTTTGCGTGTGTGTGTTTGGCGTGCGTGTGTGTGCTGAGTGCGTGCATGTGTGTGTGTGTGGTGCTGCTGTCCTGTGTATGTGTGTCTATGGTCCTTTGGGGGGGTATGCCTGTCTGTGCCCGTCTCTCTGGCTGTGCGTGTGATTACATGTGTGTGTTTGTAAACAATGTCAAAAAAAGTAATTTAAGGTGCATTTCGTTGATTTCAGACCTTCTGTTTATTCATTGATCACTAGCTATCTTGAGAAAAAAACTTATCTTAAAAATTTGAGCTGATCCGATCTTTGAAGTGTTGTGTTATTAGCAATGCTCGTTTCCCACATCCCATAGGCATGTGCTGTAATCTGTCCATTTACGGACAGAAAATACAAAATTGTGAATTTCTTATAGATGCGACGATTTGCAGGAAAGATTGGGGCACACAGGATTACTAAGGCTTAATGGTCAGATGACATAAATCTCAACCTTTTTTAGGTAGTCGGTGAGACAAGGCTGTGGATCATGAAATTGCCCCTTTAACAGTATTGAAACAATGTAGTAAACAGTATTAACACTTGGTCAGTCAGATAGTATATAATATCCTCTACCCCAGTTAAAAAATTTCGTCTCAATTTAAAATACTGTCTGGATTATTCCTTGATCACTAACCTTTCCTGTGTGTGTGTATGTGGGTCTGTTCTTCTTTTATCCTTCTCCTTCCTTGGTGGGGTGTTTGGGGCTGTGCATGCTGCGTTGCATGCGTGTGTGGCTGTGTATGTGTGGTCTATGTCTGATGGCCTGTCTGTGCCCGTCTCTCTGGCTGTCATGTTTGTAGGGTGTGTGTCTACATGTGTGTGTTTATAACAAATGTCAAAAATAGTAATTAAACATTATAAATGTATTAAAAGTATACCATTGCTCAAAGCAAGACCAAGATAATCAAATTTATGTACATATGTACATAGTGTAGTGGGTGTGCAGGGTGTGGAAAGTATTTACCCACGGTGTAGGCTGTGATGTTTTTTTTGCCATAATTTGAGGAAGGGCACCCCCGGGGGGGCACTGACAATGAAGAGGTACGGGTATGTGCCGCCCTTAAGACCCCTTTTCGGTCTCTACAAGCCGTTCCCAGGACCCCCAGTTGAAGCCTAAGTCAGTTCTAAGGTCCCCTTTTCAGAAAATTTTGGCCTCAGAAGCCAAATTTTAGCCAAATTTCAGCTTCCAAGCCTGCAAATTCCTCAAAATTCAGTTACCAAGCCCCTTCTTTCGGAGGACAAAAATCGTTCTTAAGCCCCAAGTTCGGGAAATCGGGGCCGCACCTCCCTACCTGAAAAATAAGTTGAGTGTCCCCCCCGGGAGGGCACCCTCAAGGGTTAAGTTTAGAAATTGGAATTTAAGAAAGAGGTCATATTTGAATATTGGAAATTGGTATGGATGGAAAGCTAAGAAACGTAGATTAATATAAATCAAAATAAGTTGAAAATTGTCCACATTGTTGAGTATGTTACCCTTTTAATTTCCCGCCCAATTTACTCGAAAACGATTCCGAAAATCCACATCGCAGGCCAAAATGGTGACGTCAAAGTGAGGACCATCCATAATTTACGCCGTTGTTTGTGACAATATATCGCAGTCCCATGTGACACTGAAGACATACATTAAACACAATGAAATGAAACAAAATAGTCATTCGTAACTTTGTTTTCAGAATAGTAATTTTATATTCATTAATCCACAATATTACAGTGTCAGCAATAAAAAAATCGAGTCAACACCCGATGTTTTGGTCATTGTTTTGGTCAGCACTTGACCGTCAACGAGGAGAGCAAAATTGGCGCTTATGATCAATGAAACCGTGGTTTTGGTGAAGTTATAAAAGGAGCCCGTCAATGAGTTTAAGCGTTATTTGTAGTTGAGGTATGAATGGAGTTCATGAGAGTTATGTTCTTAGAGTTAGTTTGGTGAGTTATGGAGTTCATCGAGAGGCAGGTTAGAGTTTTTTTGATATGTTTGGTGAGTTATAAATGGAGCCCATCATGCATCAATGAGTTTTTAGTAGAGATATTTGTTAGTGAGGTATGACTGGAGTTCATTGATGAGTTATGTTGATAGTTATTTGGGTGAGTTTGGATGGGAGTTAATAAATTGTTTAGAATGTTTAGGTTTTTTTGGGTTGGTTGTGCATTCTTGATGGGTATGTTTTTGAGGTTTTTTTTTGTTGTTTTGGTGAGTTATGGATGGAGTTCACCATGATGAGTTGTTTTTGAGAGTCTCTGTTGGTGAGATATGGATAGCGTTCATTGATGAGTTATGGTTTAAGAGTTCTGGGGTCGCGAAAGCCGGGTGACTCCTTGTATCTATTAAAAGGCAGTATTTACCTTTTAAAGGCAATTCCATTAATCAATTTACCAATAATTTCCTCCTTTTACCAATAAAAGGCCATTCAGTCCATTTCGCAGTTACCATTAAAGGTCTATTCTCCTTTTGCCAAAGGGGCCATTGAATCATTACCTTGGAAAGGGCAATGCAAATTTATGTAAAATTAAAGGCCATTCCTCATTACCAATGAAAGGGACATTCATCAATTTACTAAATATTAAAAGGCTCTCCCTCCATTACCAAATAACCGGCCTTTCCCCAAGTTACCAGTTAAAGGGCCATTCCCAATAAAGGGGCATTATATGATTTTCTGAAAATGGTTAGAGATTATAATTGCATTAAAGAGGCATTATGGAATTTTCAAAAAAAAAATGACAGGAATGTATTTTTTTGCACCATTTGAAGAAGAGCCACCGCCGGGTTCATGTGGACCTCAAATACTTTGTACTACATACATTTTCTATTTGCAAAGCATATTAATTTTTTATGTCAATCTGAATCTTATTGTTCAAAAAACTGTCTGCCAACCAATTACTTGTCTTAGGTGTCTCATGCATTGCGTCTCAAGAATTCATTCCAGTTCAACCATACACATGGGTCTTATGCATCATTGATGCTCTCGGTTAGGTTCCTTGTAGGCTGTCGGTTATATTTTGGGGATCCCAATAGTGTGGTGGTTCCTGTGTCTATGTTCCCTGTTTATAAGGGTCCTCTATTTAATGGTTCTACTCTTGGTTGGCCACAGGTGTAGGCTCTTTTTTTGGTGGTTCCAAGTGATGACTACTTTAAAATGATTTGACAAATGAGATTCACTGACCTCAATGAATACAAAAACCATTAAATTTCAAACATGGTAGGATGCTCGACCTACACTATTTTTAGTCTTCGCCTCAAAGAGGATGGTAGACTATTAATTTAGTGGCTGTCCGCTTGGAGGTCGGTCCAGCCGAAATTGTTTTCCATGTTGCCCAAATTACCTTTGTTCGCACTATACTGACTATTAGGCTAATTGCGATGTACGGGCGAACTCTCAAAGTTCAGATAAATTGGGCTGTTTTAGTTCCCCGGAGAATGCCCGTAGCAACCAACGGTTTTACCTTTGGGTCGATTTACTGGCAACACTGAATTAGCAAATTGGTGACACCACAGGGAACCGCTTGTTTGTTATGGCAATCCAATGCTATCTGCCACAATGCTATGCCATCTTATAAGTCATCGGACATAGCAGAGCTGGTTTCTGTGTGCCGTGCCATTATGGGGCCGTTGTTATGTCCCTTTGCTGTCGAGGCTTTGGCAATATTCGTAACCGCTGAAGCTCCAAACTGAGTGTTGATGAACGAGTGAAAATTGTTACGGGATCGGCTGTGATGGACTATACCGCAAGCTCAGATACGGTTGAATCTTGTTCCCTGGTTGATTTGGAATGTCAACAAAAATAACGATTACAGTATCGGATTATGCTGTAAAAGGTTAAGGGAGATCGTGGACCCATAATTGTTAGGTAGGCCCTAACCTTGGTTTTGGTCTGAGGCTTTTGAAATTGAAGTTACGGATTTGT
>JAMKCH010042279.1:0-12148 GCA_023653785.1 Ophioderma brevispina
CAGTTGATGAGGTTATGCAATATATATCCAGCTGTAAAGTTAATTTGTAATGTTTTGTGCTTTTCTATCTTTTCTCGTTCTTTGCTTCTCATGTCCAGTTGCCTAGGCTAATGTATGTTTTTAGGTTTAGGTGTTAGTTTTTTTTTTTTTTTTTTTTTTTATATCATAAACAAAATTGTATTAATGTGTAATTTTCTATTGTAAATAATATATAAAGGTACTTTAAAGGATGTTGTTGTCTTTGAATGGCATATTATAGGCTACTGCATCATTGATGCTCTGGCTTGTGGTCTAGAGCCTTGTTAGGGTTAAATCAGGGGGGTCCCCAAAGACGATCGGAACAAGCACCTTTAACAAGTGAAAATAAGCCCTCCTATAATTGCCCAGCTGCAAAATGGACTAAAATTGGACCACACATAGACATTAGACTTGGAGTTTGCAGGTCCTAGTGAAGAAATTTATGTATTCTATAGGCAAGCATCCAAATGGCTTATGTGACAAATGTAAAGTCTCTGATTCTGTTCATCATTTTCTTATGGATTGCAGTAAATTCACTGGTCCAAGGGAGAGATTAAAGCAGCAGTGTGTTGATGCTGGGATTTCCTTCTCATTGGAAGGTCTTCTTGGAGGTCCTTCTCCACCAGTTGATGAGGTTATGCAATATATATCCAGCTGTAAAGTTAATTTGTAATGTTTTGTGCTTTTCTATCTTTTCTCGTTCTTTGCTTCTCATGTCCAGTTGCCTAGGCTAATGTATGTTTTTAGGTTTAGGTGTTAGTTAGGTTAAAGGTATCTGAATCCTGGAAAGATCGAGACTTCACCGATGCTATCTTTGGGTTGTCCCCTTTGATGGCGGTTCAGATATATCCCCATATGTTTCAGTATGGGTGGCAACTTGGTTCATGACTTTTACCCTTTCTTGCACAATGTGATATTTATTCCTCATCCCATTGCTTTTGTGTTTTTAGTTTTCTACCAATCTTTGGCAATGTAATTTTTTGCGTAAATCCTCTTATGTTTTATTCTCGTTTTTCTTGCTATTACATATCCACGTCCTGAGGCGATGCTCGTCTTGTAATTGGCGCAAATAGTCTTCGTCACTGTAGGCGCCATCTCCTTCAAGCAACCAACCAACCAACCAGCTATTTTATTAGCTGGTTCAGATTTAGTGAAGGATTTTCACGTGCAGACTGAGCTTTGAGTTTGCAATGTTCAAGCCTTTGTTGCCAACATCAGGATCAACATTTCTCCCAAAAGCTGGTATGCCATGTGCTAAAGACATGATGTACATGAAGGAAATGGGCTGCCATAGCTGCTCAGCTGTTGCCTACTTGTACTTTGTTTAGCCATTTTGTATGTTGCTTTTTATAAGTATACTGTTAAAGTCTTAATTTTATGTTTACAAATTACAATTTTTGTTGTTGTGGTCACCCAAGATTGGCATTAACTCAATGCATTTTCTGGGAATGAATGATTAAGATCCCAAATACGGTACTGCAATTTCAGCATGCTCACATATTTGGATTCAGTCATAAAAACATTGGCATTCATGACTGATTGGTAAGGGGCTTGACTCCTTGGTTTTTGTCAAAAAAGATGTTGAATTTAGGCTTAGCTATAGGCCCGACATTGTGTTCCTCAACTAGCCTAGTTGAGGGGTATTTATTTCCATAAGGTGACGCCCTTTTCTGACATACTTTTCTGACACCCTATGAATTCAGAAACCTTAACGGAATTTAACGGAATAAACCACACAGTTTATGTGGTTTATTCCGTTAAGGTTTCCGAATTCATAGGGTGTCAGAAAAGTATGTCAGAAAAGGGTGTCACCTTATGGAAACACCCCCAGTTGAGGAACACAATCGCAGTATAAATACACATGTATACAGGATAATACAGGTACTGTCTACAAGATGCTGATATTCTGTTGAGGAATGTGGTTCCATGCTCGTGGATAATTCCACCAAGTTGAGCCAGTGTAGTGTGCTCCTTTATGTGTCAATCTGCCTCACATTTCACTTGGTCCCACAGGTTCTCTATCAGGTTGAGATCAGGTGACTTGGCTGGCTAATCTATGTAGTGTCAATACCCTGCAAGATTCAAGGAATCCTCCATGAAGAAAAAGTCATCACCAATTGCTCCATGTTCCCTGCAGGATAATTCCATTCTCCACCATTGAGTCCAGTTTGTGGTGTGTTTCTTATGTGTCAATGTAATTTCACCTGTTCCCACAGGTTATCTACATGTATCATGTTGAGATCAGGTGACTTGGCTGGCTAATCTGTGTAGTGTCAAAACCCTGCAAGATTCAAGGAATCCTCCATGAAGAAAAAGTCATCACCAATTGATTCCACGATGTTGAGCCAGTGTATTGTGTGTTTCTTTTTGTGTCAATCTGCTTCACATTTCACCTGGTCCCACAGGTTCTCTATCAGGTTGAGATCAGGTGACTTGGCTGGCTAATCTATGGTGTCAAAACCCTGCTCTTCAAGGAAACACTGCAATGATGTCATCAGTACAGATGGGGGATACTTAGATTAATCTCACCCTGAATGACAACAATTAAAGACCACTATCAGTGATTTGATAAATCAGAAAATCAAAAAAATCAACAATTTGCCGTAATTTAGGGAAAGGGTCACATTTCTGATGCCGTCATACACCTACATGTAGTTTATTAGTGGTGTGATTCCAATTTAGGCAGAGAAAAACACTTTACTTGAAACTGATGAATGTAAAGACTATACATCTCATTGTTTGTCTGCATATTTGTCCTGTTTGTTGTTTGTTTGCCTACATGTATGCATTAATGATTTAAGCTTATTTACTTCAGACTGTGATGAATAATGAAAAAAATTGTTGTTGTAAATTGATAATTTGTTGACTTTAGACCTTTGGATACTGCTAAGTGCCACTTTTCCCCAAAAATTGTGGAAAACTCTATGTGTGCTAATACCGAAGTGTTTTTGAAAAGCAAACAACTTCCTCTCTTCAAACTGTTTAAAATTTTCAAAACATCAAGTTCTTTATGGGGCAATTTTTTTTGGGAACTCCTTGTATGTCAGCCAGTAGGAATCGTGTAGTCCCGATTTTAAAAACTAGGAACCCTCATTCCCCCTATGCACTAGACTGAGAACGGAAGTGCAAACCCCCCTTATGCAGTTAAGTGTTAATACATTTGGGATTTTGGGTGACAATTTTTTTTTATGAAGTCGTCACCATCTACATCCATAGAGTAAAATACACACATTCAGGTGAACTTGGCAATAGGCCATGCATGCACCAAACAAGAATTGCGTTCAAATGAGTGCTGGGTATGCACAGCAGTGCACTGCCTGCCAAATGAAATCTACATATCAATTGGTGTTTTCACACACTGAGACCAATGTGGGCTATTTGCCAAGGCTTGGGGTTTTATGACAATTTGTGCAATAGGAAATCTCTTTCCAATTCTATCCTTTTATTTAACTGCAGGAGTCAGGATTGTGTTTTTTTTTTATTTCTGAAGGCATTGTAACTGGTAAATTCATGTCAGATCTTTTGGTACTTGATGAATCAAGTAAATGGCATTGTTGGAATAGTATGATAAATTTGGGTCCATAAATCACATTCATATACTGTAATATACCTTATGGGCCATGGTGGCAAGATTGAAAAGCTCATGAAAGCATTACTTGGGAGAATTCAGGGTAGGATAAAGGGTTATCCTTTTTAACTTTTTGAGAAAGGAGGAGTAGTCTATCATCCGCTGTGTGTATACACACACACACACACACACACACACACAAACACACACATACATTACATGTGCACACACAGACATTGCCGGTGAACACATGCATGCATACATGTCCATGCATACACACAAATACACATGCATGCACGCACACACACAGGTGGGTACCCAGGAGGGGAATAGCGAGGATATGCCCATATTTCTGAGGGAAATGACCCAAGTAAATAGCACATGTGTTGTAAAACCTGGCATTGAAAACTGGCCCTAAACATTAGGCGTTTTTCTATTGAGCAATATTTTCCGGATCAAACCGGGTAATGGATTAAAACTGGTTAATAGAAAATGACCTTCTCTGGTATTTGCTACTTTTTACCGGGGAAATTCTCTCTGGCAACCATCCTTGTTTTGGAAGGATTTTTACCCAAGAACATACCAGATCACGTCAATAGAAAAAGACCCTGCTCCGCATCAGTGCGCTTGCAGTAGAGAAACCGGAAATTGGCTGGGTCACTGAAGCAACGGCGCGACTTACAATTTAGATCAACAACACACGGGTTGATGTATGGAAACGAAACAACTGTAATAAAAATATGCCGTGCTCGATGTGTTCTATAGCGTAATGCTTGGTGCTGAAGTAACTAAGCATCTCGTTTAACTGGACGTCAGATTTTGGGCGAAATATCGTGAATCAACAACATAATATTACAGAACTAGCTGGAACTGTGCTATCATTCCCGGTGAACGGGGTCAATCCACAATACATTGCAATATTGACCCTTGAATGATCTCTACCCGGCAAATTTCACTTGGGTCACTGAAGTCGGCTATTTTCCCCGAATGCTCGCTTCAGTAGAATTTGCTCTCTCTCCACTATCGTACACTATTTACCAGGGAAATATCTCACCGGTAAAATACTGGATGCTCAATAGAAAAATGTCCCCCAATTCACTACTTACTGCTGGTGATTATAGCCAAAAAAAAAGTACGTTTAGAGTAGGAAAATTTGGTTCATTGTTCTTCTAGTCTATTGTACACACCAACTGTGCCCAGCACAAACACATTGCAACAGACAGCATGGTGCAGGTTGCTTTTTTTTTTTTTCATTGCTAGGTGTATATCAGAAAGAATACTAAATCAGTAAAAGCATAATAATTCCTGCTTGTAACTGTTAAATTTACTCCTGTGTACAGATATTTTGAGCATTTTTAAAGTGTGAAATGCACTGCATTCATGAATGAATCATCATATAATATTGAAATTTGTACCAATACCATTGAAGTTTACAAATGTCCATTTCTCTAGTATAGCCTCTGTATAAAGGACATCTCCATTGCATCTAATTTGTTAACCATCCACATATCTCGGTACCAATTAATTACCTCAATCAGACATCTCTGAGTCATCTGGAAATCTATTTTTTAGTAGAAATTTTATCTCCCAGATGACTTCACCATTGGAAAGTCAACATTTTTGCCAAGAGAAGATATCAGTAACTTCCCACAATGCATTGCTTCCAATGGAGATTGTTGTACAGGTAGTCAAGTGAATCATTAGAAATGAAACATTTTTTAAATGCAAGTTTGTGATCAGTACTGTTAATTTAGCCATGTTTCATTTCTAACGATTCACATCTGTACCTGTACAAAACCTCCATTAGTAGGCAGTTCTGTTACCTATTACGTAATCGGTGACCGATCTACTGCACTGAACGTGTGTGTGAGTGGTGCGTAGAGAACAAACACATTCTACAGAAATCATCAATTTAATTCAAAATAATGCTAATCCCAATGTCATTCCCACTCAAATATGTTGTTGCAGCATATCTTCCCTCTAACATTCTAAAACGGAATCGAAAAATAAGATGTAGGTTGGTAGCTATCGCGTGAGATACCTTGATAGTCATCTCACAAAAATGAGCAGGTTTTCGAGCACCTTTACAACGCCCCAGTGGAAAACGCACATGGTAAACATTAGACCACGCCGCTTGCCACCACTTTTGATGAGTTTAGCATTTTAAAGTTGACTAACAGTGATGACGAAAATGTATTAAACGGAGCGTTTTGCGACTGGTTACAGGCTTCCGAGTGTGATTGTTGGGTTTTGGAAAGCTTCTGATGACAAGCACAGCTGGGTGTTGTGATTGTGAATCAGGATGGTGTGGTTGCTGAGATATGGAATTTTTGAAAAATTCGCGCTTTTTTGTTCTCAAACGAAAATATTTCCAGAAAATCAACAAGATATGCTAGAATACATTATTGGTTCAAAGAATTGTGTATTTTTTTTTTGTGCCAAATGTTGCGTGAAATGGCAAACCCTAGCGGCATGAGGCGCTCACGTGGCGGCGCTGTTGTACTTTAATGGACGTTGGTGATGTTAAGATCGCAAAATATACAGTTGTATCTCAGTGAAATATGAAACTATGTAATACATGCCTATATGACATTAAACTCATCCGATGTGCCGTTATTGTGGGGAAGTAAAGACCGCTTTCGTAGCGAGGTATGGGCTCGATGTTTGTGGATGAAGACATTTATAAACCAAATGCATTTCCATTATAAATCTGCGAAAATTTTACACGTTTGATTAGACCTTCGTTCTGCCTATGCAGGTCCTCAATTGCTCTTGAAGGATATGCTTATTAGGGGAAGGGCATTGCAGTATTTACACCAGGAGAAATGGAGGATTTAAACTTTTTTCGGGTGAGGAAAGTCGCACTCTCTCGCTTACAATTTCTTCGCATTCCCCTCAATTCCTCAATTCCCGATAGCGCAAACTAATGAACCTGCCCTATGTTAAATTTTCACGGGGGGGGGGGGGGGGGGGTGGGGGGGCACTCAACATGAAATCCATAGGGTGTATCCCCTCAATTCCTCCATTTCCCTAGTGCAAAAATGACCCTGCCCTTAGTTAATTTTCACGGGGGGGGGGGGGGGGGGGGGGGGCGGGGGGGGGGAACTCCAACATGAAATCCATCGGGGTGTTAAGGCTAGCATGGAAAAATAGAGGTCTTTGGGTGAGAAGACAGCCAAAATTGCCCATAAATAGGTGTAATTTGGACAAGACATATGCGAAATTATAAAAAAAGTCGAAATTTTCAAAACGTAGGGTTATTTTGGTGTCCAATTTTCAAAATTCTCCAAAAATAGGGGCCTTTGGGGAAGTGTGGCAAACCTTTAAAAAATGGCTCTTGGGGGACAATGTGCTGAAAATGGTGGTTCTAAACAGCCGTATATTACATTTTGCGGCATTTTGATAAAAATATGTAAATTAGGTAAGTGAAACTAAATTTGAACTCATTATGGACAAGTTGTGTTTTGTAAAGGTAGAAAAGAAAGAAGAACGCATGGAAATTACCGATTGATAGCTTGTAAACGTCCTACAAAATGCAAAATTAATAACAAACTCAAATATGTCATTTTTGCAACAATAATGCAAATTGGCCTATGTAAACATTTATACAACTCACTCTCTTCATAGTTGTGTTGGTAAAGTGTGAAGGGAAACCAGAAAAATGAAGAATGAATTTTGTTAAACTTCGTCACAGAAATTTTTTTTGGCAAGAAAAAACACAACTCTGAAATTTTGCCATTTTTGGTTAAAATAATTGTTTAGTATGAATTAAGAGCATTAATAGGCTTCATTTGGTTTCATAATTATGTTTGTTTTGCTCATAGAAAAATTCCTGAAAATTTCAGATTGTTTAGCTGTGATTTTAAAAAAAATGACAAATTGGCTATTTTTGGTGTCAAATATGCTAATAGGGTAAAGTAAGGCTATCGAAAATAGATCTGTGTGCTGCGCAAAATTCTGTATATGAGTGTTTAAGAGAAATCATGCAAGTTGCAGAATGATAGTGTGTAAGTTTTTCTTAAAGTACATTTATTAAGAAATGGGTCTTTTTCTTTTCATGGAAAAAAAACAGCAAAATTTAAACAGTTTTCCTCAAATTTATTCAAATTATTTGGTAAATGGATGAGAGAAATACTTGTAATGTTTGTAACTGTAGGTACAATATCAGGAACATAACTAAAAAAAAGCAAGTGTATCCTTTTATCGTTAGATTCTGTACATATTTTGTGTTGAAAGAGGACAGACAGGGTGCCCATGGCAAAATAAAGAAATAAAGACTTGACTTGCATTTGTTCTCAAAATGACGGTTATGTACGAGTACAAAAATTTGAATAAAAAGTTGCAAAATGAATGTCCGAGTTTCAACAATCGAAGTGTTCTGAGTTGTGAAGAGTCTCTCTTTCACATACAATACAATTTAAACCCACGGATGCAGACACGTATTTTCACCTGAAATGCCTTCATACCCATTAGAAGCAATGCATTGTGGGAAGAAAACACAAGAAAGGCTGGCCAGGGCGGCTATGAAATGAGCAGTGGATGTCTGGATGAATCCAATTGTAACATTTGGCCAAAAGATGTTTAACACTGGCCACAATTCTTCTTACGTATATCTTACATACTTTGAGAGGGGGTTTTTTTAAAGTGTGTGTTTCCGATCATTCTTTGGGACCCCCTGGATTTACCCGGGGGGGGGGGAAAGTAGTAAAAAATTTGAGATCAAAGGAAAGGCCATATTTTTCTCATTGGGCGTCCTGAAATTTGAGCCTTAAAGTCCAGTTCATTCCCAAGATATATATTGTTAAAAAAAGTTTTAATGGTTAACCAATTGATGACCATCAATATTATTAGCACAGTATTGAATAGGGGTTTGCAATAGCCATCAAAACTGCAAGTTTGTTTCCTATTGGTACTTGATGGGGAGTATGTGCAACATGCAAGTGCCAGGGTCTTATGTCAAGTAGAGAACACAATATTAAACAAAATTGAAAAACAAGCACTATTAATGTACAATAATCCTTGGGGAGAGTTACACATGTGACCGTAACAGGTGTGAGGTCAAAGATCATGTAAGTTATTTGGGGTTATTGATCTAAAATGGTCAACATATAATTGGTCACTTCACTTTGATGGATTTTCATGGGACCCGGAAACAATGATTTTGCATCTGTAGAGTCACATATGGTACCAACAGGTGTGAGGTCAAAGGTCCTCTAGGAGTAATTTTCAGTCAGTGTAGGTCTGTATTGCTGTGCATTGATAAATTTTAAAGAGACTTGGATGGAGTGGGACTTTAGAACTACCTCAAGTGGGATTAGAGGTCATATAGGGGTCGGTGGGGACTTAATTATGAAATTTAGAGTTCTGCTTGTATTTTTGTATTTGTTTTGCTAACAAAGCTTAGAGCTTTGAGTTCACCAAACAGTTGTACATAACTAAAATAGAGATACAGAAGTTGCAGTAATCATATCTCACTCACTAGTCTCTTCACCTGTGTGTGTGAGATTAGTTGTTTTTGTTAAGACTAGCGTCACTTCCGCTATTTTTCTTGCTTGCTTCTCTGCTTATTTTTAACAAAAGCAAGAAAGCATTCAAGGACACATAATTTTCTGTAGTGATGTTGGTTCAAGAAAAGTAACCACCACAAGCATGTAGTGAGGATTTTATAATATGAGTCATCGTGAATGTCTTTATTGTGCTTCATAGGTTTTTTGCCTTCTGGTGTATACCAGAAAACTTGTTTGTATGATTTCTATAAAGTCCAGCAGTCTTGTTAGTTCAAGGCCAGCAATTGTTGTCAAGAACGGAGAAAAGATGCAAAGATTTAGGAAGTGAAAATACACAGCTACTATGCATATTCAAATTCACCCTAACAGTATTGGTTCTTCCCTGGAGATCTGAACAGGAGTGTAGCAGAACATCTAAAACAGTTTGGAAAATTACTACTATATATCTAAAAAGGCTTTGCCCAAAGAACACTTGGAAACTTTCATTGGTTCCTGAAAGATACATTTTTTATAGTTTTCTAAAACTGGCAGCAAAACAGCAAATTTTCTTCAATAGTATTATACCAGATTTGGCAGAAAATGCTGGGTAAAATACTTGATTCTTTGCTTGTAGTTGAGTGCCGAATGGGCCGAATAACAAGCATCTAAAAAAAATCTTTGGCCTTTATAATTTTGTTAATTACAGGCAATTTAACCTTAACCTGCCCAAAACTCAACAAAAATCAATGAGCCGAGACTAGAAAATGCACCCCAAAACTCGCCAAAATTCAATGAGCCAAGGCTTAGAAAATGCACCAAGTCCAAAAAGATGCGATGACGCCATCATACAAACATGCGTGGGCACGAAATCGCCGGCTGGGCCAGTGACACCCCTGTAGCTTGCCATCCCTCATCATGGAAAAGGAGCTCCAGGGGGTCCCTGGTTTGAATCCCACCCAAGATGTCCAATCATCTTTACCTTCTATCCCTTTACCCCATCCATTCTTCCCGGGAGATGGGCTAGAAACGAAAACATTGTTAAGGTTATTTTGCCTAATGAGCTCGTTTCCAATTTAAGCCCCAAAACCAAATACATAATGCATTTTCACTGATATTTTTTCAGAAATGCCTCAAAATTGCAACTGTGGAGTCTGGCTTATCGCTTTGAAAGAGAAATGGGCACTCTGTCCCTGTGTACACATGTCCGTCCTGTACTTACTATCCAAATAGTAAGTCCAAAAGCTTTTGCAAACCATAATTTTAGTGTAAATTGAGTGTATGAATATAAAAAAACCAAAAACACAAAACTAATTTGGGATCAATAATAAAGTAATTGATGAAAATTTTGTATGTTTTACTATGAGGCATTTTTTTATTTTAACAATCATATTTTGATCACTGCTCAGTGGCTCCAAAACCAAAATTTTTTATTTTTTTTATACTTTTTCTTTTTTTTTTTTTTGGGGGGGAGGGGGGAGGGTTATCTTGGACTTTGTAGATAAAAAGGCAACTCGTAAATGCATTAGAGTGGACATAGCCTGTGTTGTGTGAAACCAAAGGCAGGGTTTTCTTGCTATCTTCAGTAGACTGGTGAATTACATGTTTCCATGACATTTTCATGATACTTTGGACAGGTGAAGCCAAAAAGAAAGTTGTTATCTTTAGTATGAACTAAAATATAATCTCCATCTGTAGGAAATAACTTAATTGTTATCTTCACTAGCTTCTGCAATAACCAAAAATGTGCATACTCAAATTAGGGTGGGATTATCACCTGTGGTATCCTGGATAGATTGTGTTGAAATTGAAAGGGAGTGGGTATTGGTTTGAGAGAATCGGAAACATTTAAAAGGGACATTCCATGCCCAAACACCAAGGTGTGGAACCCACGCTCTTCAAATTTTGTTCAAATTGCAGGCAAAAGGTACATTTTATGGTGCTACAGGGGAGGTCAAAAAGGAAAAAAATTCAAATTCCATTCAGTTTTGAAGTTATAGGCTTTCAAAGTTTTACGACTCGGTCCCCCTAAAATTTAGCTTTTCAGAGGACCAGGAATTAATGTAGATCTTGGTTGCCTCTTTCTCAGTAATTTAACAATGTGAGGCCTTCATTTTGCTTGTGTGACTTTCAAAAAAAAGTCTGGACAAGTCTTGGAGAAAAAAAATTTATGTTTCATTTAAATTACGGAAGGTCAAAAGTGGCCCCTTGAATTGTCTGGAATGATTTCATATTTTGCAAGCCTATCAAATTGTGATTTGTCATTGGAACCAAAAGTTTCACCAACACAAAAACATGAAAATAGCAGACAAATGGGACAAATCAATAGGGAAACGGAAACAACAACTCCAAAAAAAGACACATCATCACCAAAAACATGAAAAAAGAAATGTCTAACCAAACCAATTACACAAAAAAACCTGCACAAATCTAATGTTCTTCAAACAGATGTGCAAAAGGATAAAGAAAATAGATTCCACAGAGAGAAACTACAAAGGTGTATGCAAAAAGTGGAGCAAAAATTGGTGAACATCAGAAGCTTGTAAGACACAAATGAGCAATCACCTGATGGAATTCTTACAGGCATGGAACAAACAAACAGCCAGTAAAATCTTAGAGGAGGCTGAGCAATGGTCGAATGCCTTATAGAAACCACATAACTAAGTTCCACGACTCTTTTAAACTAATTATAGTCTGGGATTCTACCAAGATTATATGATGACCAAACGCAAAACTTTGTTGCAAAAAAATGAAGAAAGTTTAACATACAACTGCAACCCAAGTCATCGTGTAAGGTGTGTTTTGACCACACAAAATCTGTTCTAACTGAAAGTGGATGTTTGCGTGAGGACTTCATACTGGGACAACGTACACTGAATAAACAGGAGGAATGAGTCTTTGGTGATAAATCTTCGCACATCAATTGACAATTGGTCAGAAAACCCTCATCGGCACAAGAACAGACCAAAAACAAGGATTGTGCAATTTCAGTCGATCAAGACCCAGACGGGGTACCGCAAAATGAAGAAGACCTACATATAAACCGGCCAGGTAACAAAAATGGTTGTGACGCACATAA
>JAMKCH010042280.1:0-12998 GCA_023653785.1 Ophioderma brevispina
TTTCCTTAGAGTTATTTTGTTCACTCTTTATTTTGAGTGGATCTCACTCTAAAAGATGCGTCACTCAGCTGGTTCTTTTTTGGAGTGAGATTTCACTCTTTTAGAGTGGTTTTTCACTCTTTCGTTTTAAGAGAGTATATTCCCCAATTGACCAAAATGTAACTGTGGTTCCAACATAGCAATGCAGTTTGTGTTCACTATAAGATGACCTTTGATAAAGTACATTGAGATAACACTATATGGAAGACCAAGGTCATAATGCAACCTTATAGAGTAAATATACTATAGTAGCTATAGTGTATTTTGACACAACCAAGGAGGATTAAAATAAGGAGATGACACTTGTGGACGAATGGTGGTCCCTGGACCTTGTTTTACAGGGGGGCGCTATGATGACAGGGTTAGCTTTTAAGGGGGTGGGACACAGCACTAAAAGTCCAGGTAAAACTCGGGGATATAACAATACATAGGCGATATCTTGTAGACTATTTGTACTTAAAACATAATATTGGTGTTATATGAAAGCGGTGAATTTCTGAATTGCTATAATATAGGATATATGGTGAACTAAGTTATTTTTACAAAATTTCCAGGAAATTTTAATGTAAGGTACCCGAATTGTAAACTGCAAGGGCTGTAGCAAAATATATAACCTTGATTAATAAAAATAGATTAAATAAATCTAAAGAACATTAAAGGAGCTAAATTTTGATACTAAATATACCAAATTTGACCTTGAAATAACTGAAATAGGCGCATTTGAAAAACAAAATAATTAACATTGTGAAACATACCATGTACCAACCCTTTAAACTGGGATGGACCTATGTTTATCTGAGGGCGCTACATATAGCCGAGTCATGCAATGTCATGGTTACAAACGGCATACACGTAACTCTATACCACAAGGTTAATTTACACAGGAGGGACCATGACTTTCATTGGTGGAGCCTCTCTTCCAAAGAAATGTGTAAAAAATATAAAGTGGCAGAAAAATGAGGTCATTTAATTAAAGCCACTATCAGTGATTTATCAGAATGAGTCAAAATACCTGAAATTTGCAGGAATAGCTTAAAAGTGAAGGGTAAGTCTGTAGAAATCTCGTAAGTTACTTCTTTCAACCAAAAAATTGCCAGAAAAGGAAGAAAATGGCAGTGTTCAAAGATACAAATCTCCATTCAAAGCTATTCAATTACGTGTTGTAGTAAGTGTCTGAACGGACACTAATGACTAAAATGTCCGATTTTGTCCTTAATTAGGTTGCTTCTGGTCCTATAGTATCATTTGCAGGGTATGTTAGGACACCTGTACTTGTTATAAACAAGCAAAAATCTGATTTTTGATGATTTTTTCAATTTTCTGATTTAGCAAATCACTGATAATGCCTTTAACACCTTACTGAACAGGGTATAGTATAAGTTTCTTGCTGTCTAATCTTTCAACCCAAACAGTTAGTATTTCAATTGCACATGCAAAGGGAGATCCGAGGATTCAGTCGTGCAAAAATTAAATGCGATTATCGGTTTGTCTTACAATGTTACATCAGGCGGGCAGCTTGGTTGTGGTTTTGCTGCTAGCGTGCTGCTAGCCATAGGAGGTATGGCTGCGGGCTCTAACAGCAAGGTGCACTTTTGTGTTTCTTTGGACATGTATTTCTGATGAGTTTAAGAAAGTGAAAAATTAGTTTAAGATGCAGTTATTTGATCCCTATGCAGGTGGTATGATTGATTGATTGATTGATTGATTGGCTGTAGCAGAGCTTGAACCCACAACCTTTGGTGTATCATGGGTCCTTAAATCTTAAAGGATTAGCAGCGATTTGCTAATCCGAAACATCGAAAAAATCATCATAATTCA
The DNA here is from genome assembly GCA_023653785.1 of Ophioderma brevispina. Lineage (NCBI taxonomy): Eukaryota > Metazoa > Echinodermata > Ophiuroidea > Amphilepidida > Ophiodermatidae > Ophioderma > Ophioderma brevispina. Next base: position 1,858 of record JAMKCH010042280.1, read on the forward strand.
TATTTTTATATTTTGTTACTGGCATGGATATGTGAACATAACCTGCAAGTGGTTGGCTTGAAATCCATGTATTAAAGACTTTTTATCTGATTCTGTAATTTCTATACGTGCGTATCAAAATTCTGACTTGAAATCAAACTACCTTTCCCTGTGAATATCACAGATTTTCAGCGTGATATTGTGCACCATGTTCAATGCAGTTTGACCTAAACATAAACAACATCGGTCTTTGTTATTCTGTACTGGTGTAAACCGCAATCAGCTGTTTAGTGTAAGTTTTGAGACGACATTGCCGTATGCCTATTTGCGGGAGACGGTATGATAAATTTCCTCTATTATTTCATTTTTTTTCACTATTTGGTGGTTTTCTTATTCCTGATTTATAAGTTAAAAAATGCATTTCCACATTTTTTTAAATTCTCTCACATTATCGCTGCTAATCCTGTTAAGGTTACTTTTGACCATCTCAATCCCAGAGGTCAAAGGTCAGTGACACCACAATAAGGAAAATGCTTAGGTAGCACAAGTGCAGCAGTAGTTGCAGGGCCCAATTTTCATTGTCTGCAATGGAAATGACATAAGATGTAGCAAAAGTGGAACAAATAATCCACACTGTGTCAAAATGTTGTCACTATTGATATTATTGGTCTTATTCTTGCTTTATCTTATGCTATCATCAGTAATAAAGTCAACCTTCAAACAGATGTTAGGACAGTATAGCCTTCTTCAATCAATCCCCAATCCTTTGCAATTTGACCACTCCCATCGTAAAAATGTCAATAGTGCGTGTCATAGTAGGAAGTGTATAGCAGTTTATATCTCCACATTGAATTTGGAGGAAGGAAAACTTGTGAAAGGGGGACGTGTGGTCAACCATTTTCTTAAAGGTGCTTGTTCTGATTTATGTGTATTGTGTTCTCTACTTGATATGAGAGCCTGGCACTTGCACATATGCCCCATCAAGTACCGTAGGAAACAAACTTGTGGTTTTGATGGTAGACGCAATAATGCAAGTTGCAAAGCCCCATTCAATACTGTGCTAATATTGATGGTTAACCACTAAAACAGCGTTTTTTTGTTTATATCTTGGGAAAGAAATGGATTTGAGGGCTCAAATATCAGGACGACAATGAGAAAAATACGGCCTTTCATCTGATATCAAAATCGATACTACTTCCGGGTAAATCAGGGGGGTCCCAAAGACGATCGGAACACGCACCTTTAATCAAAAGCAGGAGGGGGGAAAAGGACACTTTAGGGTCACTCTTATTGTAAACTCAGTTAAACTCATTTTGATATTTTTCATGTTGATGTAGTAAAACAGTTCCATAGGATACTATATGTAACAAAATTCCAGATGGAGAATTTCATTACAAAGTTACAATTTATCAATGAAGGACATTGATTTTGAGCTTAGCTACAGTTCACAGAGTGATTAGTATTTGGACAAGCAAAATGTATATGTGAAACATGATTTGTGTCCAAAAGTCATAAAGTGAATAAAGTGCTCATTAAAAAAAGTCAAATTTGTTTGTACAGCTGGGTTAATTAAAGTCATGTCCACAAGGAGGACTCCAGAGTTTAAAAACTCTGGAGTGTCAGTCGGGGTTGCGACCTGTCCGTGGATGCATCAGAGTTTTAACTCAGGAGAAGTGTATTGAGGGCAGTGCCCCCGGGGGTTTTATCTCTATAAAAAACGGTGGATGTGAAGTGAAACTCTGTAACACTCCCAGTGTGTGGCAGTGTCATGCCGTACAGCCAGTCCAGTTTTGGGGAGAGCAAATGGAGGTGACCTTGCAATTGTTCATCTTTGTGGACCAAATTTCTGTGTGTAATATCAGGCACGAATAGCGGCTTCTGGTATGTTGACTTCCGATCTACACTCCGATATATGAGAACTGGAGGAGAATGGTCAGTGGGTTGATTTCAGAGAAACTTTAGACCATATGACATGGCATTAACACTTTCCCCGGACTTGGGTCACTTTAGCCCAGATTCCCTTCAGCAGTTCATTGTTTTAGCACAGTGAAGGTGAAACCATTTGCTCAGCAATTACCAGCACAACTTATTTTTTGACGGGCGCCCCCCAAGTCCAAAAATTTTGAGATTTTGTACAGTTGCATTGATAATTGGCGGGTAAAACTATTACCTGTAAAAATGGTGTTGTTAAAGCTCAAATTTGGTATATTATATCACAAAAAGAATTAAAAGTACTATTCTCAAGGAGGAAAGAAATTTGGCATTTCCAGCTCAACCGTTAAATTACAATCGGAATATGTCGATTCGAATTACAAAATGACCTACGAAAAAAAAATACGCACTTTTGAGCATTACCATTCAAGGGTATAGCGTATTCGACAATACCAAAACTTACTGTGCAAGATTAAATAATTGTGGGGTGGGGTGCTCTTCAATTTTGCTTTAAACTCATTTTTTTAAAAATTGACAAAATGAAAATGTGATTTGGAGGTTCTTAATTACTTCACGAAATAAAACGAAAATTTTTTCTGCAATTTTGGGAATCAAGATTTCATTTTTATTTATTTGATTTTGTTTTACTTTCATTCATCTTAATTCCATTTTATATTTATTTTATTTATTAATATTGTTTTATTTAAAGATGAAAATACTGTGTATCATTTCAACCGAGTGGTAAACAAGGAATTATCAAACCAAAATACTATAATTATAATTCCATATATCATTAAGTTCTCACCTGCTGAGTTAAAATGGTAAATCATCGCACCATTGTCTGTTTTTTTTTTTTTTTTTTTTTTTTTTTTTTTTATTGCACCCAAACAACGAATACAACAGCATACCCGTATGACAAATGACAAATAGCACAGACCAAAACAAAAGACACAAGACACAAGTCTTGCCCAACTTCTTAAAATACAACTGGCATGATATTAAAATGACATAGACGATTTGTTTTAAAAATCAGATAAGGGAAGATTCCGAGACGTCTAAAGACAAGATTGACACGTGTAAAAAAAGGCACAGACCTGTTCAGGTTGAAAGGACAAGACTTTACAAGACACCAGGGGAGTAGCCAGCGGAGTTGGCAGAGGGGGACAAATAAAACAATACGCTAAAAATGGAAGGAGATGACGCAGCAACGTCAAACCACTTTCCAGCACCCCTAATCCAACTATACGCTCTGGACATTAAATGCACATAGGGGAAGATGTGCCTGGATTGAATACGATGGCCACTCGCCTGAAAAACAAAGACACCCCAACAGAGGGAAAAAAACAACAAACAGTACTTCCTAGAAAGTTCTTTCCATTTTAAATTTTAAAGGGGCTTTAAGCAATCATTTGAATATATTATGTCTTTTGACATGATAATAGTTTTTACCATGTGTTTGAAAGCAGATAATGTCAAGAAAGTATCTTTCTTGGAACTTTTTGTTAAAATAAACTTTTTGCCCAAAAGAATAAATCAAGGAAACCAGCATTTGGATCTGATAAAATTCCGAAGCCAAAATGAAGCTACAATTCAATTCAATCGACTGTTTTGTGGTAAATAGAATTATTAGACAGTTACAGATTTTATTCAGAAGCTTTTTTACCCTATTGCATCCCAAAAAGATGGAGCAAATGCTCAGGATGATTTTTCAAAAGTGCATTCCCTGAATCTTTTTTTCCTATTTTCTGAGGAAGGTATTTGTCGGGATAAGAAAATGAAGAATTTAAAGTGGAAGTATTGAAGTTTTGGGTCACTGGAAATTCTAAACGCAGATTGGTCGACTTCGCACCAGTTTAGAATCTCGCCACGAAGTGTCCCCAGCGTGTTTTGGCTTTAATGGAATTTAGTGTGTGGCATCAACAATTGGTTTTATAAACCAATTTGACGGTTTTTCAACTTTGCAAAGGTTTGCGATTGGAGGTACCTCATCATACAAAAAAACAATGTTCAATCTAAACTAGATCTTAAGTATCGCTTCCAAGAACTTGGGATTGCATTGATCAAACCAAAATATTTAATAACGGTGCAGTTGATATGAAATTTGCTCTGGAATTTTTCAAAGGAGAGTAAAGTCCCGGAACAAAGATCACAACTGTTAATACACCTTTTTCGATCCACGATTTATAAAAGGCACACACTGTTCTGGATCTTAATCTTAGGAATTATTGTACCAAATTATTTCTGTTGCAAAATGTTCAGTATATAAAAGATGAGGTTTATAATCTAGCCAAGATCTTACTACATATTTAAAAAACGGTTTTTGAAATACTAATGGAAAATCTTTTGATGTCTCAAATATTAAGTTCCAGATGATGTCTTTGATGCCTGAACTACTAAGGGATCTGTTCAAGAATATTTTCCATGTAGCGTTATCAGGACAATTTTAGATACTTTACCCAAGTACATTTCAGACCCTTTTGGAAATATCTAATTCCGGCATTTCAACCGCCATGGCTCTAGTAATTAATGACAACTTTACGACTGATCTTATCTGTTCCAATTCACACAAAATGTATATTATGATATTTTGTTACTTTCTGAAAAAAATTCATTTGGAGGGTTAGGTAAAAACAATTAAGAAAAAATGTTAACTGAGATTTAAAGCAAACTTTTAACATGCGTAATTTTTTACCAATTGGATAGTAAGTAAGATTCTCTCCTAGACCCAGGGAGTTGAGTAAAGATTTGATTTTCTATGTGGAACATAGTTTAATTGAAATAGATCAGATCATTCATGAGTCAATGACAATCCCCAGTAACGTATTGGGCCATTATTACCCAATTAAGGCCCCCTACCAAATAGGGGGGGTATTGGAATCACGCCTCAATGAACCCAGTTTCATAGCTTCAGACTTAAACAAAATTAATCTTTAGCCGGATTGCTTACACCAAAACTATCCAGAATGGCAATGTGTTATAAATCGACTTTTCACTACCATCTAAGAACAATGTGTACTCGTCTGCCATATGAGCTTATTTTTACTTGAACATCTCCGATTTTTATACCAACAATATCTGTAGAATTTCTAATGAGAAGCCATTAATTCAGTGTACAATAACAAATAAGGACTCTTAAGGGACATCCCTGGACGCACACATCTCTAGAAATATTAAAGAAATGGCAATATGACCATATTGTAATACACTGCTTATATATTGTATAAATAGATACCCATTTAGATATTGATGACCAAAGTTAAAATATTTCAAAGCTTTGTTAACAAATGACCACTCAAGTCTATCAATGCTTTTTCAAAATCTAGAAATAAAAGATCCAGGAGTATGATTAATCAGATTGTAAATTTAATGGGATCCATAACGTAAACGGGGATATTTTCACCCAATATAACGAGGTTTCATGATCCTGTTTGATCGAGGATCAATTATCTTGGGAAGAACCTTTTGTCCGATTTGCCATTACTTTAGCAAGATTTATAATACAACAATTTAATTAATGATTGGACGCCAATTTCAGATCAGTAGGGTTTTTACCGCTTTTTGAAATAAGATGTATCCACACGAGTCTTTGATCAGGCACTCATTGTCCACTTTCAAAAGCAAAGGAAAGGAAGCTACAAGGTAAGTTTTAAATATATTGTTCCAGAAGACTTGTTAAAACTCACTAGGGAATACCTTCACAACAGGACTTTTGTATGATTCATTGTTTTGAGAGGCTTCTGCACATTCTTGAATTGAAAATCAAAGCTTACAAGTGGACATTTCCTCCTGAGATAGCTATTTTATCTGTAAGGAAATCGCGGCAAAAGTGTATCAAATTAGGACTCATGGTGGATTCACTAGTATATAATGTGAATAAAAACTGACCTCTTGTTTTAAAATATCACCTAGATTAGTATAGAGGTTACCGTGATCAAGTTAGTATAAGCTTAGAAATAATTATTAACAAAATTTCGTTTCTAAATTTAAAAAATATTTTGTATGTTTTCACCTAGTTATGTCCATAAGGGCTCTAGATCTTACAAATTGCACTTTTGCTTTTTCTTGCATATAATAATTCTAATTTGCTTCTGTGTTGTTGTGTTAAAACTTCCAAAGGAGTGTATGTGTAGTGATGTGGATGTGGAATAGGACATTTCTAAGAAGTTAATTTCTCTTTCCAGAATTAATTCCTCGGTGTCTTTCTTTATTTTTTCTTGATGCATATTTAATCGTTTGCCCACGAATTTCATTTTTTAAAACTTCCCAAAGAGTAGCCGGGTTAGCATCATGAGTTAATTTGCGATGCTGCTAATGGAAGAGTTCTTATAATTCAACAATATGCGGGTCATGAAGATATGAGTGGTCATTTTCCCAAAAAAACAACAAAAAAAAAACCTTTGCCTCTTTTCTCCTTATTTTTTAATAGACAGTAGAACCAGTGAATGATCAGATTTAAAACCTGGAAGATAGTACATTCATTAATTGATCCCCATAGATGCTCAGATATTAAAAAATAATCCAAACACACCAAACTATAGGAGGGGAGTGATTGATTTCCAAGATTACATGGTTCGTTTGGGATTAGTTTTTCTCCAAGTCAAATTAAATTGAGTGATTCCATAATACCAGTTACTTTTTCATTGAAACTTGAAGTTTGTACGTGGTCTACCACCTTTCTTATCCAAAATGACAGTCCTAACACATTGAAATCACCTCCAATGACAATATTTTCACACTCAAAGTTAGCCAAATTTTGTAAAATTAAATCAAAGAGTTCGGGGCGCTCATCATTATAAGCATATACAGTTAATCAATGTATATATGTCATTCCAATTGCCATATCCATAATAATGAATAGCCCAGGCATTTTCCCCCTAAAAAAACTATTTTTGACAAAATTGAAATTATGTTAAAAAGATGGCACACCAGCCCACTATTTGAGCGATCATGACAGAAAATAGCTGTGTAACCCCCATTCATTTCTCCAATGTTTTCCAATTTTTATCACTAGAGTTTCTGGAGAAGACAAATCGAAAATCTTTCTTTCTTAACCAGAGATACAGCTGTCTACGCTTAAGCCGATTATTAATACATCTTACATTAAGAGAGAAGATTTTTTATTGTTGGTTCATTTGAGCAAAAATGTGAAAAACAATCACCAGAACATTCATACACCCGCAAACAGTATGTTTCATAGAATAATACACACTGTAAAGAAGTGGACAAATTGAATACCCGTATAGCTAACAAAACCACAGATTAGCTATTGTACAACCATTATAGAAAAGGTTACAGCTTGTAGTACGTGCCAATCGCATTAACACATGTAATGGATGATGGACTTCTTTAGTAACATTATACACTCAACACATCGTACTTTGCAATGGATACATTTTTCATTACAAACATAATTTATGTTTTTAACTATTTAAACTCCTTCTGGTTGGGAACGAGAAACATAGAGAAGAAAAAACAGATACCATACAAAAAAAGTAGGTGACATATCTTTGAATATTAACACACAACACAAAAAAAACAGTGCCCGCAAAGCTTTCTTTACTCAGAAAATGCTTGAAATTGTTAGAGATAAATTAAACGATACGTCGAAAAAATAGAAAAGGCACGTACAAATGTTATCATTGACACAGGGATCGGTATACTGCTTGATCAACTAGACTTAGATCAAGTCCGAAGTTTTTAAAGTTTTACTGTAATAGTCCCGTGCCAAACTATGAGTTTTTTGCACTGCGAACAGAATATTAAAACTGCTCTATAGTGTGAATCCGGAATTTAGCATTGGAGGATGGAAGGGATATGGACTCGGTCATATTTATCCACTAGCAATCTTAGTCCATTGTCATTCCACTATAAGTTGTGGACGAATCACCATCAATAACTTTCAACTTGGCAGGGTATAGTATAAATACCTTTCGTGAGCGCTTCTCCTCCAGCAATTTCTTCTTGTAGTTAAGGACAGAAATTTACGCTGTTTCTGGACGTCGGGTCTGTGTGAAATCCTCAGCAACGAAAATATTCCGTCCCACTTAGGGATTGTTCTTTAATGTGCGTCGAGCAGCTCTCTGGACCCTGAGCTGTCATTAAAGCGCAAAAATGCCACAGGGATGGTCGAGGGCCTTTACCTGGGTTTCGATGGCCTTGGTGTTCGGTGTGCTCTCTCAATATCGATTTCTCAGCAGTTGACATCTCCATATGTTCTTCCAAAAATTCATGGATAAACCAGAGCAAGATTGTAATCATCTAGACACCTCCTGAAAAACCGTAGAATACAGATTGTTTTCCGAAGTCTATTGCTCAAGTCTTCAACTTGCCTTTAGTGAGTATATAGTTTCAGAGGCAGCCTTACCTCTGATGGTCTCATCTTGGAATTCTACGGATTTCTGAGTTTCTGCGACCATCATTATTTACATTAACCATATCTTCCTCTACCTTACTCCTCCATTGTGAAATCTCATCCAAAATATCCAGTTTTTGAAACTTTCTAACACCATTCCAGTTTCCTGCTACACTCACAGATGTTTGTCCAAGTCTACAGGGTCTTGTGATTTTTGAATAGCGGATTCGTCGACATTTTAACACAGGCGCTTCCTGTTTGGTTAAAATTTCCGATCTCTTAGTTCCTTGATTTTGTAGCCGTTGGTTTGTTTTGGTACTCCTATTTGATCCATGATGCTGTCAAAATAAATAAAATCTCCACTGGCATTGGTAAAAGTGAAAAAATATTGATGTGAAAAATGTTCAAATAATTCAAGAAAATATGATACAAGCGGAGAGCCCAGATTCCAAACAAGTCCTATTCGGAGCGAGAGTAGCGAAGCATCGATAAATGTCAAATTGTTTGAGAAGTATTGTAGGATTACCTTGACAGCTGCAGCTTTATAATAATAATTAAATTAAACATTTAAACGTAACTCTTTACAGTGGTGGCGCCAGACCTCTTTTTCTGGGGGGGGGGGGGGCAATATGGGGGGGGGGGCCAAATGGGGGGAGGGCAAAGTGAAATCTTGGGGGGGTGAGGGGGGTGGCAGGTGGCAAATGATGAAATTCGGGGGGGGGGGGGCAAAATATGGAACAAAATTTGGAAATTTTTCACCAATTTTGGCCCCATCGCCGATTTTATATTTTAGCCCCAAATCACTGAATTTTCCCCAAATCCTTCATTTGTATTTCGACAGGCGGGGGGGGGGCAAACGGGGGAAAGACAAAAAATGGGGGGGGGGGGGGCAAATGCCCCCTGGCGCCGCCACTGACTATATTTGAACCTTTCACCCATGTAAATTATTGACAATTTAAGTGCTGAATGATGGTGGTTTTGGCCCACCAGCTTCCCTGGAAGTAGTATCATTTTATTTAGAGAATAAGGTATGATTTTGGGAATACCGGCGCTCTCTTACGACGAATTGAAACCAAGGAGATATTCATTATTTAAGTGGAAGAATGAGGCTGGAAGCCGAGTTATTTCCACGCAAAAAATGTAATGTGTCACTGGTTTCAATTCGTACGTGAGAGAGTAAGGTTTCCCCAAATCCTACATTTTATTTCATTCTTAAACAGCTTTCTAAATTCTAAGGTCATCTTGAATTAATTCGCGATTAATTTACGGCTTAAAAACAACAAGAAAGGACTGCCACCACCAAAGTGACCAAATCGAACACACCGGTTGAATGCAACGAACATATGCAATGGGGCGCAACATTGGCAGGCGCGCGACGAACGTAGCAAAATTGGCAGTTGATGCGATGGCTCATCCTCCAAATAACGTCAATATTCAGTGCGTATGATCATGGGGTTCCAATTCAGGGACTCATGCAATGAATAGTGAATGAAATTGCTTACAGGCTGTTTAAGAATTATAAATAGACTAAGTCGTCTATCTTTCGTCTGTCGTCCGGTTGTGTTGTACCATTATTCTTGGAGATTACGTATTGAACAGCCTTCACATTGGGGGGGGGGAATTGGGGACGGAGTCAGATCAAGTTCACATTTCTGGGGGGTACTTCAATCGTGAAGCGGGTACATCACAAAAAAATTATGACCCTTTTTTATTGAATTTGAGCAACTTTTCTGTAAATTATTTAATTAAAAATTGGAAATTGGATTTGTTGGCAGGTCAAATAGGTAAAAAACTTACGGGGGGAAGGACATATTTTTTAGTTTTAAAAAGTATGCAAACTGCTGGGTTATTTTTATGCATTTTTTTTTGTCTTTCACAAGCATGTAAAAAAACCCACAAAATGCAACATTTTCTAAAGCTGTGATGCTTCCAAGACCAACTTTTTGGCCTAAATTGTAAAAGGTTTGGTAGTGGTGTGTGCATGTCGTGGGTGGGTGTGTGCACGTGTGTGCGCGTTTGTGTTTAGGTGTGAGCATGGTGGTGGAGGATGGGAGACAGTTAAAGCTGCAAGTTGAACTATCTGGCAAAACATCTGACGTAAGGAAGACCTGGATCAAATTGGAAACCTTATTTGATTGGAGTTGAACATGATCAGGCCCACTGATTGAATTCATACCGAGTTCTCGAGAATTGGTTTTGACCCCAATGGACATCAAACCTGCCTTCTGTACCAATGGAGGGCTGTTGAAACAAGAAACTAATGTTGCTGTGGTGGCAATGCGCCACGGCTGGGGATGGTTATCAGCATATGGATTCAAGCTTTAGTCACTTTGGCTGGTATTTGAAAAGGGAGTCTAACTTTACACCTGGGTTTAAACCAGGGTTAGTCCTACATGAGTGGACTTTTTCATTCCTACATACGCTTAAAATGTGCTGTACAGGAGGAGAAAAATTCCTCATAGATGAGCCATGCCGGCCCACCATGAGAATTTTCTACCGTTACATTAACTTGAACCAAATATTTGAAAGGAAAAAGGTCCAATCATGTAGAGACTAACCCTGGTTTAACCCAGGTCTAAAGTGAATCCATTTCAGAATACCGACTGTTGAGATCAACATTTTAAGTTTTAAGGAAATTTAAAAATTATGCCTTTTCAGACCTATTTGGAATCGGCATGAAAACAATTTCGAAAAAACAATCTGAAAAAAGGGCTGAAATTATTGTGTTATAACCAAATGAAATTCACCAGCATTGAAAGGGGTTAAAGCCAAATCATCAATTTACTTAAAAAAGTCAGGTCTGACCTTTTTCCCAAAAAAAATTGCCCATGTTGAAACCTAAATATAGTTACTGCTTAGGCCACTTAACTTAAGGACC
>JAMKCH010042281.1:0-13659 GCA_023653785.1 Ophioderma brevispina
TATTTAAATGGCCTAAAAAAGTATACATGGTAAATAAGACAAATTAATGCCTTTTTTATTCAACAGAGTATACATTTATCAATACATTCTAGACCATTATAAGTTATACATTTTTTGGAAAGCTTCTTTTTACAGTGATGCCGAGCAGCTAAACACAACTTTATTATCCAGGGTGGGTCAGAAATATACAGGGGGAAACAAAAGAATATTATGTTTTCTTGTCATGTGAATATGTGTTTCCTTTCTGAAAATGTAGAATCAAATAAATAGTGGATTCAGAGAGACATTGCTTAGGCCCTTCAACAATCAATACTTTTGTTAAACGTACAGGGTGATCAAAATTATGTTTATTCTGACAGGTTAGTACCATTTCAATGTTTTTATATACCATTTTTCTTTTCTGGTCATTGCATGAAAGCAGTTGCTTTCAAAACAGATAACCATATTCTGGTGTACTTTTGATTATACAGGGTGGTCAGAAATAAAAGTACCCTGAGGAGCAAACTCTGGTGCTCAAGTGTCAAATGCTACAGAAGTTGCCCAATTTTATTTATAAAACCATTGTAGCCATAAAATAAATAGGTCTTCTTCTAAACCAGCATTCTTTGATAAAATCAGGGTGATAAAAAGGGAAGGTAGTCATTCTGAATTTCCCACATGTAAATAGGGTCCTCTCACCAATTCATACACAGGAACTTTTTCCTGAATATCCACCGTTGATATAAAAGCATATTTTTTTTACCTTGTGTATGCACACATTACACTTCTAAAACTTGTTTCAGTTCAGTTTACCATAGGAAATAATGCAACAATGTCAATGGAGATATTCGTGGAAACCATACAGAGTAAAACTCGAAATAATAGTCACCCTTAAAATAGGTGTAAAATTAAATTAAGTCTTAACTACGTGCCAAAACTAACACATCATGTACCACAAGGATATACAAGTGGCAAGACAGGCACGACAAATGTTCCAACAAACAAATGGCAACATCCTAAACATAATTATCATAAACATTTATTATGAGAGAAAAAATTTGAAAATGTGGTCTTCCGAGTGGAAAAATTGACTAATTTCCAAAACATTGAGAAAATTTTGAGAAAACAACCATGCTATACCAAAAGTTGGCATAAGAAAAGGGTCATTGATATACCAGTAAGGTCTGAAAATGAGACGATGTCTGTGCACGTCCCCTGTATGGTCTTTTGTGTTGAAAATAAACATCCCCCAGAAAAAGCCCCATCTCTATTTTCCTTCAAATAACATGAAAGAATCTGATCAGCCGACCTCGTCCTAAATTTCTTTCTTTGTTTGTTTTCGCTGCTTTTCTTTCTTTTCCTTTCACTCTGTCCAACTTATATTCTTCCTTATCCAAGAGTCGAATTGGTTACAGGTTTTATTATCAATTTTAAGTACTGTTTATTTGTCATTTTTTTTTCCTTTTTGTTTCTTGTATGTTATTTGTTAGTTCTTTTTATATGTAATAAAGAGGTCACTGCCCCCCCCAATCCCCCCCCCACTGACCTCAGTCACCACAAAGTCACTGTATACAGCAGTCCTTTAGGAAATCCAACTTTTTCATTATATTTTGTTTGAGTGTTATATTCCTTGTATACTTGTCATAGATTGATTTATTGCAATTTCAACTCATAGTGTAGCCTTAATTGATCAATTATGAGTTTTTTTTTTTTTTTTTTTTTTTTTTTTTTAATGTTTTATAATATAATTATGTATCGTATTGCATTTGCTGTAAATAAATATGATGAATAAATGAAAAAGTACCCCTATAATCTGAATCGCATATTGATCACTAGATAAGGTAATGATTTGGATAAGGTAATAATTTTGTATGCACTACTGACATGTCAAATTATGTTAATTGATTGTATGCATGTATATAAAGACCAGCTTCCGTCAACAGGGACAGGTATAGGATCACCAATAAAAGTAGATGTTATTCCGGTACTACATTCATGCAGGTGCATCACCATATCAAATTGGCTCTCGCAATACAATTATTTTTTAAATTTAAGGTGGAACAAGAGAGATTTTGAGGCATTCATAGTTTTTGTCATATGTTGTGATTTCATATAGATTGGACACTTAAAGCGGCCACTGGCACATTTTCTCAAATATGAATTTCTTCATTTTGCTGGCCAATGAATAGTTCTAGACACTGTAGAATAGAGATATATTTTACCATAAAAATAACATCCCCCAAAACAGATAGGGCACTTAATAATAGGCTAAAGACATCCAGGCAATGTGTTGGCTAACTTTTAAGTTTTGCTGTAACTTTAATCAATAATGTGTCTATTCAACATGAATGAATATAGACTTGTACTCATTGATAGTAAAAAATCGCAAGGTCACAACCGGGTCAACAAGAGGTGAATGCCGTAGCATCCGTTCTAGCGTATTTTTATTGTGTTACATGCCATTTCATCAACGACGTCTGGCTGCAATTAATGTCGCTGGTGACAAAAATTTTTAAAAATTATAAAATTGTTCTTTACCCATAAGTGCGCTGCATTTGGGCTTAAGGCATGAGGGCTAATTAATGCATATAAAAGTTTACACCATGCAAAAAATAATCAAATGTTGAAAAATCTAGAGGGCACACTATTTTTTCAAATGTGCCATTGTCTCTTTAATAGATTTCTTAGAATACCTTCCCCTGCTGATAGATCACTATCAAATAACTACCGATACAAACTAGAATTGGGCGGTTCTCGGCTTTCGTAGTTTGCGTGGATACAAAGGTTGTGGGGGTGTTAGGATCAATAGGGAACCTTATCTATTTGACCTGTATTAATCATAACTTTGGTCAACACCTTGACCCCCTGGGTCCATGTTAACTGTCTTCAATCCAGCCCTGACTAACATAGGGTCCCTTTCCCAACGACCCAAGATCCCTTTTCCATCTGTCTCAGAGCTCCTCCCACCTGCCGGCAGAGCATCCTTCCCAAATAATTCCCCCTGCTCCTCTAACATAGGTACCCTTTTCCCCATCTACCCGGTACTGTGATTTCCAGACCACCCACCACAACCCCACCCTCCAAAAATACCGAAACTTACCCTTCCCTTCTACAGGTGGCCAATGCCCCACTATCCATGGGTTCCTTTCCAGATAACCCCATGGTTCTTTCTCAACTAACCAGATTCCTCTTACCCAATTACCCCCGGGCCCATTTTTTTTGTTTTTTTTCCACTACTCCAGGGTTGCCTTTTCAACCTACCACTAACCCCCCCCCCCAGGGTCTTCCTTTCCCAATACCCCATTTCAACCACCATTTTTCCCCTCTTGTCCATCGTTACTAAGATTTCCCTGCATTTGAACATATTCCACTTCTTAAGTTTTTTCCTTTGGGAAAAGATTTGCCTCAAAAGCTAAATTTGACAACAAATTTTTAGAAGACTTCAAACACATGCCTATTCAATTGTCTTTTTCTTGCCCCCCCCAATATGCTCGCCCTCTAACCAAAACCATTGACCGAAGTTCATTTTCTACACATGAAAAGACAGTCCTTACCCCCCTACATGCACACTTAGTGTCTTCTGCCACACACATTTTTGGACCTCAAACCATGACGCCATATTGTTTTACAGACTCAATGCAATTTTTAGAATACTTACCCTGTTTCAGTGTTTCTCTTCTATCAACCCTGGTGGCAGTAGCGTACAGGATGGGGTGGGGCAGGTTGCCACCCCAGAATGCTTTGAACTGGAAAAAAAGCTTGAAAATCATGCAAATCAGCCCTTTTTGGCCTGCTCACCAGGAAATTTTTATAACCTCCAACCAGGACATCTGCCATAAAAATACTTCCCACTGGGAAATCTACCTAAAACTGAGAATTTTTCCCCCGCTGACAAGTGACAAAACACCCTGTTAAACAAACGCCTGACTGGTGGATTATGTATAGGTTATAATGCCATATGGTTTAATAAACCCAATGACTAGCATGCCATTTGGAAGCCATCTCAAAACCAATTACCTTGCAAGACCAGTTGACAATGTAGTTTTGCTTGTTGATTCTGAATATCAGGAAAACGTAATAATTGTGATAATCCCCCAAACTTTTGGCAAATATCACAATTTTGGGGGGGCAAAGTTTTTGCTCACAAAAACTCCAACAAATTTCATTCCCCCCTCCCAAATTTCACTCTGTCCCCCATTTTTGCCCCTCCAGAAAAAAAAAGTCTGGTGGCTTTGGCCACTCTCTACACAACTATATCGTTTTTTGCTCCCTATATAGCAATCATATAATTCTTAAAATCACCTTTGTGAAAAATTTGCCCTCTGAGGAGATCATTTTTTGCCAAATTAAGTTTCAAAGCCTGCAAATTTCTCAAAATTTCAGTTCCTAGACCCTACTGTTGACAGACAAAAATCATTTTCCCAACCCCCCAATTTTGGAAATTGGGCCCTACAAAATCCCTCATACAGTTAGAGGGTCAGAAGGTTTGCAGCATCTGGAAATTTGGCCTTGGCAATAGAGCTGGTTATGGCAGACAACCAGGAAGTTTAGCAATTTGGGTAACGAAAAAAAAAAAAAAAATCCACGATAGGGACTGAACAGTTTTCACAATTTTGTGCACTTTGTTTTTGCCATGATACATGATTTCCTGGCTGCATTAAAGCCTTGTGTTGTAGGTCCCCCTAAAGCTTAGCAAAATGCAATATTTTATATGTTCCATATGACATAAAAGTGCAGTTTGTGATTCTAAAACATCTGGTTTTGTTATGGTCACTAATGTCTGGAAAAGTTTTATTTATACCCCAAAATTTCAGGTGATTCATCTGATGTTTTTTTTGTGTTTAGTGTATAAATGTATCAGTCCCCTAGGCAACTGTGCTGTAAAAGAAAATACAAAATTGTGAATATCTTCCAGAGTAGATTTTCCTATTTGCATGTATCCAAATTCTAAGGAATAGTGGCGTAGCCAGGTTGGGGGCGGAAAAAATTTTGAGAGGAAATTGGGAAATAAAACATGATATTCATGTTAACTCAGCCTCTTATTCTGGATTCGGGCTGGCTACGCAGGTGGCTAAGGATATACATAATTCAATGACCCTCAACTTGTTTGAGTCAGTCGGAAATGGGGGGGGAATAGGGTGGATCCGAAATGCCCCATTTCAATTTTCTTTCATAGTTAACCCTTTTTTGGCGGGGCCACAAAGTTGATCTCAATTATTTTAATAGAGGGTATCTTCCACGGAATGATGGACCAATAAAAGCATGAGGCTTGATTGGCTATCATTTGTCATAGATCAGAATGTTTTTTTTTTTTCAGATTTTAAGCTATTTAACACATTCTATAGAATTTAGATGAAAATTATTTATGTTATTTTTTTTTTTTTTTTTTTTTTTTTAAAAAACAAAATTGGACCAAGCATGTCTTGATGAATGCCTATATAGGTCAACAAACGTTTATGCAGGGATTGTCTTAGTCGGGTGGATATGGTCCTAATTATGCCCTGACCGTAAAATTGAGTATATCCAAAATGTTTTGCTTAAAATGATAGATTAGGGTGGGTAGAATAAATCTGCCGGGTTCCCACCTTTGCATCCTTGGGCATTTTGAGAATCCAAGATGGCGTCACATAAATTTATACATTATATATTCACCCTATATTATCAAACTATGGGAGTTACTAGCTATACTAAGATCCAATGAACAAGTTTATGGCACGTGTACATTAATCATACTTCAAATAAATTCAAATGGAAGCCAAATCTAATGAATTTAAAATATGCCCTATAACAACAAATCCTGCGATAAATAAACATGAAGTACTTTATATTATGTTGTTAGATACAATAAATTTATCTATGATACTTTTAAGTTGTAACTGACGTCAATTCAATATGGCAGTCCTCAAAACGTAAATACTCAAAAAACACTACTTACACAAATTTCTAAATATTACCTTCAGATAAATTAAATTGGTGGTCAATGAAACAATTAGAAATGTACCTATGATCATAACCAGTGATACAGGTAATCCGCGGTGAATAAAATGTGTCAAATTACAAAGTTGAGTGGCAATATATGTGAAAAATGTAATTCCTATGTAATTTTGAAAATTTGCACATATTGGTTTTATTTCGAATTTGGCGCATTTAAAACAACTTGAAATTCATGATTGTCCATTTGTAAGGATCAAAGATACATTTCTAATGTCATTGGCACATTGATTTGGATTTGACGGCTGTCTACTTATAATTTGTGTCAATATTTTTGAGGATGTTCACGGTTTTTGACTCCATATTGATTGACGCCATGTTTACAATTTTAAAAGTAAAATCAGAAAGATATTTATTGTGTTTAATAACATAACCATAAGTAGTTTCAAGTCTATTTTTATCGGCAGGTATTTGCTGTAATAGGGTATCTTTTAAAATTTTTGGATTTGGCTTCAATTTTGACTTGAAGTTGAACTTAATGGTTATACAAGTCCGATACACATTGTTCATTGGAATCACATGTATATCTAGTAACTCCATAGTTTGATAATATAGGGTTTGAATCTATAATTATCATAAATGGCGACGCCATCTTGGATTCTAAAAATGCCAAGGATGCCCAGGGGGCACCCGGCAGATTCTTATTCTACACACCCTAATTCTATAATTTTCATCCAAAAAATTACATTATACCCACTGTACGGTCACATGAAGGTTCTACCGGACTATCTGGAACTTTCAGTGCTATGTCATGCAAAGATTAATCATTTGATATTTTAAAACCCTTTTGTTTTGATATGGTACCGAAATATTACCACATACCAGCTAGTTAAAAAAATGCCGGTGGCATAAGTAGACAGTTGTGAAGTTTTTGGCTTGATTATTGCACCCATGATTAAATAAGACCAACGAGCCTTATGAATAGCAGAACTTTGTGGTTAGACACACACCATGGATACAAATGAGTTGCTGAAAATTGTGAATTGTAACATATACTTCTTTGTATATTTTGTGATTTTTTGTAATGTTTAAAATGTGATTTAGTTTTAGTGTTACATCTGTCCATTGTAGCTTTGTCAAATTAATTGAAAAAAATAGTAATTCCCTTGGGGTTCTGGCCCAATGTCCCTTTAAATTCAAGCGGTGGAATTATAAAGGTCTGTAAGTGTGCTGGATACAAATTTGTAGTTCAACTGGTGGAATCAAGATAATGGTGTCCATGGCGAGTCTGTCGTATATTGTGGATGGTTGGTCTTGTTTTAATTTCAAATAAGCTCTGTGATTGGATGTAGTTGAGAATCAAAGAACTAGAGTGGAACTTGTAAAATTATCATCTTGATCACAAAAGGCATGATAGGTGAGTAGATTGATTAATAGCTTTCACATAACTTTCAATTGCACATCCAGAGATCTGACTCGAAATTTTAAAATCAAAACCCCACGTACAATAATATTTAATTCCTTAAGGGCCAATGGTCCCATCGCTAATGACTCGTCCCCCGAACCCCAGATTTTGGTATCTAGAACGAAAGCTACTATTTTCTCATTACCCTGTTGACTTTAGGGCTAAGAATGTTTGGTTGGGATGCTATGAGCTAAAATGTGCCCCATTTTGTTTGCCAATTTAATACAAAATCACATTTATTAGCTCTCGCATCAACGGGTTGAATATCAGCGCGAACTTTATAGATTGGGATTTTTATTTGGGGTAAAGCCATTCTATCAAAATGAAAACTTTAATCCTTACATTGGGTCATACCCCTTTAAAATTATTGACACAGGAGAAAATTTGGCGGGTTATAGTGACAGAGGTGATTTTTTGAGGATTTGAATTTCTCTCAATATGCACTCGATCGGTTGTAGACCACCTTCAAAGGTTTAATGGTACAAACAATTACAAAGAAAACCGCAAACCTTCTTTTGACTTGCCTGCTATCTCGTAATCGTCCCTGTAGAACCGTGCTTTTGAGACTAAGTCATCATCTTATTACATAAGACCGCAAATTTTCCCCCCCCCACCCCCAGCTTATTCACTTCAGGTGTGATCTAATCATTGGTAAGCATTCCAAAATATGTAAAAAAACGGGGTTAAAAAATGGGAGGTGCTTCTTTCTGGAAATGTCGTCTCATGCATGTTTCTTTAAATTTCACTAGAATAAAAAAAAAGACAGTAATTAAGACATATCACCAGATGAGTAAAATGCGTAAGGCCCCGGGGCATATGGCAATGTAGAATGAGGATTTATAATGGGGAAGGTGGGCATTCATTCCATGGTATAAAAGCAAATGTTGCCAAAAACATGAGGGAATATTGAAGAGGATTTTCCTTGCAGTTTGGGGGTAAGTTGGTTTAAAGGGGACATGAGATTTTTTAGGATACAAATTTCTGGCGCAGTTTATGTTACTGTGTGGCCTTCGTAGTGTGGTCAAAAGAAGGGGTTCATTTGAAAGATAGTGGTTGAACACAAGCAATCAATTAGTAGGAACAATCCCCATATAGTGATGACCCATACTGATTGACACATTTGCTTGCACAGAAAACTATCCCTATTTGGGCAAAAGATGACCGTCGGGCTCGGCTGAGGGCTTCGCCCTCAACCGTGTCTTCTGTCAGTCTGGTTGAGACGTCTTGACAAAGACTAGAGAAAACCAAGCTTTTATATATAGCAATTTGTTCTATCCCATTTGCCGTTTTGGCAATCCAAGGTATATATCGCAATTCACTGCAGTAGGTAAAATCCAATACAGGCATGTTTATAGGGAATTCGATATGGCGGCATCCCCCGCATCCGCAATATGATTAGGAGCTATTTGGCTGGAATGCTTGTTATCCGTAAATTTCAGTGTTTATAGAAGCATGGTAAGAGAGATACCGTTATGAGATCATATACGGGATATCCTGGATGACCTGGGTCATGTCGCGCCAAAGCATTGTGATAAGTGTAAACCACCACATTTATGTTTAATTCGTGTTTATACACATTACCATCTCATACTCCTTTCATTACCCCCCGTGCACTCAGGACCGGCGTAGAGTAAAGGAGATTGTGTCCGCCCCGGAGCATAGTCCGGGCTCAAAAGACAACGGAAATATAAAGCTTGAAAATAATGGTTGCGTGCCGAGTCATATAACTGAAGCGAGTCCATCATGTTCTCACCGTTGTGGGTGGCCTATGAGTCCGGAGGAACATATCATCCGCCAAACCCCGGTCTTTCATGATGCTAACTCGTATATCTCCTTCACCTTGCCGCTAATATTTGCCTTATCTGCGGCAGTGCTCCTCACAACTTCCGTTGTATACGTTATATACCGGTGTGTTTTAATAGTTGCCGTCTGAAATTACGAATATTACTCCATATCCATCAATTTCGATGATATTTTTTATCGCAAAATGCTTATACGGTTTCGACCTTATACCGTATTTTGTCTGTTTATAGTGCTAGTCGAATACGGTAAATTTATACTTACGCTATTATACGTATTTTCCCCACTATAAACACACTGTTTGTGCCAATTTTCTCATACATTTCAATTGCCCACACATTTCTTAACCCTGAAATTTTTGATGTATGTGTTTAGGTTAATGTAATACTCAAATTATGCAGAGATACATCATAATATTGTAAAGCAAAGTAGTTAATAAAGGGTAATTGTAACGCACAATGCATTGCTTACTTGTTTAGAGTAGCAAAAACGGACAAAAATACATTTTTGGGGTAGCAAAACAATACAAAATATTTGTGTTAGGGTATGTTCGTTAGTCGGTGGAAAATACTTGTTTTAGGTGCATTTTGTATGTCCATGTTCCATGCATCATCCCGGGAAAAGCTATTTTGCATCCGCCTGTGAATCTTAGGGCAAAGGATGTTTTGATTGTGATCAAGGAGCAAAAATGTGTTCCATATTTGGTCAACCAATATTAATTTTACACGCACGTTTTGAGCTCTCGCTCAAATCAGGTTGAAATATAATAAAAGGGGAAAAAAAAGGGGCAAAACTTTTTCAGGCGCGGGATCTCGGGAGGGGGAAAGAGGGGGCGTGCCCCTCCCAGTAATTTCCTGCAACTCAGCCCCATTTTGTACAAGTTAGCCTTTCAGCCCCTGGTACTTTTGACAGTTTTCAAATCCGGGATCCGCCATTGTACTTTACAGATGTGTTTGGGGTAAAGTCCATTCTATCAAGATGAAAACTTTATGTACTTACATTGGGTCATTCCCTTTAACCCTATCTATTACTGTCGGGGGGGGGGGAAACCCGATCCCAACCCACTGTTATTAGAGGTTATCTGAAAGGATCTGGTGTTGTTTGTTCATTGATTTTTCTAGGTGAACAACTTTGATCAGAATACTCTGAACACAACTCTCACTACTTGCTGTTCCTGTGGATTGACCTTTACCCCCTAGACCAATTTTGAAATATAGGGGGTTTTGGGGGTAAGTCCATTCTATCAAGATGAAAATTTATGTACTTAATCGGGTCTTCCCCTTTAACCTACCAACTTATTACGGTAAGTCGGGTGAAAAAGATTCAACAAACTTTATTAGAGGTGATCTGAAAGTATCCGCATTGTGTTCTTGAGTTTTCTATGGAACAACTTTGATCAAATAACCTGAACACAACTCTCACTACTAATATATGTTAATTGATTCTGCTGTCCGGTGATCGACCCTTTAACCCCATATGACCATTTTTGGTAATTTATTTTATAGGGAGTGGTTGAACTTAAAAGGTGCTCTAGTTTTCAATCCCCTCCCCTGGTAGAATATAAACATCAACCACATTTATTTGAAGGATAATGAGATTTGAAGAAATGATGGTTGTATTGAAATAATTGGTGGCAGGGGTGATTTCTAGTCCCCAACACATTTGGGGGGCTGCAAATATTTTTTTTTATTTTTTCGCAAGTAGATCAAACTGCCATAAAAATAAAGTTGGGGAATGGAATGCTAGAACCAGTCATTCTTTAATGATCAGTGACATGACATTGATTATTGCAAGTTTGGATGTTTTGGTTCATGGAACTTTCACTCTTCCTTGCATGTACTACTCCATAGTCCAATCCTATTTTATAACAAGATAATTATTAGTAGGTCTAGGCCTATACCCAACTGGCTAGCTAAGCCCAGGAGAAGCTCTGACTAGCAGGCTGCATTGCTATGCTACACTATACTATACCAAATAGACAGAATTATTCTTGTTTTTTTTTTTGTTTTTTATCGTCCGTTTGTAGAAAAACCAATATGCCTTGATCATTTGTACAGAATCATGTGTTGCTACACAAAATATTAGCCGCACGATGTGGCCCTAGCAGGCGAGGCCGAAGCCGAGCCGAAGGCTAGGGCAATTAGGGCCCCCCCCAACAAAAAGGCCGAGCCGAGGCTGAGGAGTCGAGGCCGAAGCCCGATCTAGCGCCTCTTCTTATAGTGTATATACCGTGACCGAGCAGAAAGTAGTGCTACAAAATATATGCACTGCTTGTCTTGCGTTGGTGTGCACCAACATTATTCCATACGAGGCCCACTTTTTGGTGGTAGTCATCAAGTAATAGTTTATGAATAGGGGCCATGCCGAAACTAACGTCTGGTAGAAACCTCGATGGTTTGTTGCCCAAGATAGCGATTCTCTTTCTTTTGAAGCTGGCCCAATAAGTAGCAGGAAACTCGGAAGGGCATTCCAGATGTGGGGCAGTTGAAGGAATAAATGATCTCTGATTGGCTGACAACTTCAGATCTTGGGCTCACAACCGATGAGTCATAGATTGACCACCAAAGACGAGGGTCATACTCGTTGGCACATAGTTCATGAACCCAAAACCTGCATTGCAGTAAAGTGATTGTAGTTGCCTCCAATGCCTCTTCGGTGTTTCAGTGGGTACAATCAAGTACCTAATTAGCGATTGCCCCCAATATGGTACAGTTATTGGACTTGTACTATGATTACGAAGGGAAGAACAAAATGTTGAATTTCTGTAAACGGCTCATGGATCCCTTGGGTATATGGTAAAAATCTTATGAAAGTGCTTCTTTCTTTTTTATGTGTCACTTCATGTTGTTTCAAGTTGTAAAACATAGCAAATGTGATTGAAATCCTGACTTTATCCCCTACAAATAGTCCCCCCGAAACTCCCTCTGCTGCATCTGGCCAATCTCAATTTGGATGTCGTATGACTGAAATAGCTTGTGGTTCGTAAACTTCTTGACCACACCTTTTTTTTATATCTCTAATCTGGCATATGTTTGAGTACGTATAGGCACATTGCAATGATATTGGGATTTAGTTTTTAAAAAATGCTCTGATTATCAAAAACCCTCATTACATTTTGTGTCTAGATGAACGGCGGGAATTGCTCTTGTCTTTTTTGTGTTTTCACCTCCTTATATATCACACTTACTGGAATAACAACTTTTTCTCAAATGAGATGTGCTTATGTCTATTTTTATTTGGGTTTGTTTTTTTTCCAGTCCATGTGGTCATGGTAATCTGTTTTTCCCGTTTTTTTGTTTAAATTTTTCATCGTAATGATGTACATCAATACACTGTAAAAAGTGATGAAATATATAGCCTTTAAAAGCAAAAGTCAAAGCTTTAGTATTGACTTAAGTTTCCAATATATTCAACTAGGGGTCTACATGGGTTGGCAAATTAACACTGCTGTCGCCGTGTCGCGACTTAAGCGCACTTGGAGTGTCACGGTTCGCTTTTTTGCCCCAGCTCAACGTGTCTCGTGTCGATCTTATATTGTTGCCATCGGATGTCGAGCCATTTTAGTGGTATCGCCCTCGAATGTTGGATTTTTCTGCCTACAATGGGTCCAGGAAAATCGCAGTCAGAGAGCGCTCATTTCCGATGTTGTTGTCACGCTCTGTTTTTTTAAGAGTATGATAAATTAAAGCATTTTTACTCCAATTTAGCGAAAATGTGGAGAATCATAATCCAGGTTGCGATAAAGTCCTGGGATAACATTTAACTTGTTCACATCGTCACATGTCACATCATCGGAAACATACCGGTAAGTACGTACAGTACCTCTTGTTTAGAATCCTCTTGCATGCCGTCTTACAAAAAACGTGTTTGGCATGAATAACGAACATCGCCAGTCTTCTGGATCTATTTTGGGTACAATGTGAATAATGTCCAGACAATGTTTAGAGCCTAAGCCTAAGGATTTGTGTTAAAGGACGAGCAACGAACAAGTTTGCGAATGTGCACTTGGTCGTGTAGTCAAGTGCTAATCACGAAAACATAATCTACAACTTCGATTTCGTTTTGAACAATCTTAAAGTTTGGTTTTCCAAAATTCAGTGTGTCATATTATAAGCGCTGAAAAATACCTAGAAAAAAAATTGATATTGTATCAGAAATGTTTAGCAGACATCGGTAAATAACTGTCTTTAATGCACGTGCGCGGATTGATTTTGTGTTGCTAATGCATTTGTTGGCCGGTAGACTCTTCTGCTGTCCTTTTACATCTTGCATTTAATAGGTGTTAATGACGTATGCCGAGTAAGACCAACCCGACATTCACAACAAATTGTGCAGCGGAGGGGATTTCCCGGAGAATTTTGCATCATATTTATAGGTCGCGGGATTCCCAACAATCACGATCAAAGAGGGGACTACAAGTTTGTAAATAAAACCTGACTCAAAAACAGAGTCGAATCTAAATTTTTGTTTGGTCTATTCACATG
>JAMKCH010042282.1:0-2500 GCA_023653785.1 Ophioderma brevispina
TGTTTGGAACACTCATTACGAATATATAATCAATGCGCTATGATGGCGTTCGTGAAAATAAAATCTTTTCGCTTGATGACTCGGTTAACTTACCTCTCGCGGCAAAGCCGCTCGAGGTAAGTTAAGCAAGTCATCAAGCCTTCAAGCTTGTTATTTTAACGAACGCCATCTAGCTCATTGATTATCATATCAGAAGACGTGTCGAAATGTATTCAATCAGTATAAATTGGAGCACAGACTTTCATTGACCTTTTACTTTGATTATCACCAAAAAGGCGGGCCTCGAAAGATTCGCAGTGTGTGTATTCGGGTGCCCCGCGCAATAATGTGCAAACGCAACTCTCAAAATTGTTATTGTTACATTTATTAGGCTATAATTTTTTCTTTTCATTTTATTGTCTCATTGTCAGTATTAAATTTTGATTGTTTGATCACGTTTTTTTTCTCAAGATTACTACAACCGGTTGACACATTTTGGCAATGACGTGACTCCGTCCCGCGGGTTGTCAAAGAAATTAGATTGAAGGACAGCAAATACAACTTCCGATCACCGTCACCATTGAACTCACCGATGATAACGTCCTGTGAACCTCCACCGAAATCTTCAATGTTTATTTGAGAACGAGGAGGCCTGTTTGGCTCACAAGTTTGGACCACTGTTGAGATCAAAGATGATGACGGTATGTATTAGCATTTGTAACTCATAAACGCACTCTACAAAGTTGATTATAACTATTCAAAAATTGTTTACCGTATTTTGCTAGCTACATAATGTTATTCTCCTTAAAGGGGCCAGCACCACCCGATCCTCAGCCTCGACCCCACCTTTCACAACCATTAACACCTGAGATTTTTGGTCCCATTAGAAATCTTGTATTTTTCTCAACTCATCTGCAAAATATTTGACTGACTTTTCTTTCGCATTATAATCTAAAATGTGGTTTGTTACGGTTAACCGGAAAAAGAGTTTGTACAGTACTCTATGGCCTATTGTAATACACAAAACTACCGCCTACCTTAATATAACCGTAACCACCTTTAGAATTTCAGGTTCATGCGGGTACAGAAGCATAAGAGAATTATACATTTGCAGTTACTGACCGTCCATTTTCCTATTCACTGTGCTCACTGCATTATATAGGCCCATGACCTGTCATGCACACTCTGTGGCTTAACGCATAGGACATCAGCTACATCAGTCGTAGCGCCGAAAAGTCGCGCAATGGATAATTCTTGGTATAAGCTGTCATTGTAGACTAGTATTATCATCAATACATATGCGAATTCGGGCCAACCTCAACTCGTTCATAAGTAATGAATTTCAGATCGCCGAAATTAATTATTGCTCGCTGAAATTATAGCCAATAGTAAGGCGTTTTCTTCAGCGAGCAGAAATTCCCAGCCATGAAAAGCATTTAAGTTCTGCGGCCGAAATTCAAATGCAAGAAATGAATTTTGAATTTTGCGCGAGCAGGAATTCATTTCGGCGAGCAGAATTAAGTCATTTTAATTTTGGCAGCAAATTCAATACGTATGAACTCGATGGCCAGTTTGTTAAATTCATTTCGATTTCGGCGAGGGGAAATCATTTTAGCGAGCTGTAATTATTTCAAACATTTCTGCTCGCTGAAAAAACCGGTTATTTGATTGGGTCAATGTCCGCCAGTATTATAATCTGATTGGATAAATTTCTGCTGCTGAAATTCTGATTCAGTCGCTCGGTGCAATTAATTTCTGCGAGCAGAATTGGGCTAGTTATGACTCGTTTGGCCACTGATAGAGTGCAGGAGGCAGAATATCATAGGTCCTTATTTAAGGAGGTTCGTTCACCCCACCTACAGAAAAGGGTTCACACCTTTGGAATTCGTATGGAACCTCTATATCATTTAGGTAGTATAGTTCTCTCAAATTGTGGTGTCAACTTTTTCAATAGGGGCCACTTTAAGGGGTTTACATGGGCAAACTTTTTAAATGTCCCTCAAGTTTAAATGTATCCTATTTTTCATCAGCATGTAGTCAAATATGGGATTCCAACAATTATAGTGTGTACACTTACGACCAGTGGTTTTTGGAGTTATAAGGTTAAAAATTACTACAATGGTAAAAAGGTCAATCTCATTTGTACACCGGGTCAACATTAAAGTTTATCTGAATTATATTTTAATACTTGCAAATTAATTGCCTGAGGAGAAGTAGTTTTTGATTATGTTAAATGTTTACTTTACGAGATAGGGTCAACGAAGGGCAGTCAACAATTTGATTATGTTTCCCTATGACCATTTGTGTCGCATAACATGGTAACATGCATACAGATTCTACAAACTATTCCTTATTTTGACACATTAAAGGGGCATTTCGTGATCCACCGCCTCGTCCCCCCCCCCGATTTACCTAAAAATTGTTGAATTTTATATCATCTGAAAACCTAGTTTGCCAGCCTTAGTAATCCACTGTGTAATGGACCATATTACAGCACAGTAGCCTAATGGGACCGTGGGAA
>JAMKCH010042282.1:7500-13264 GCA_023653785.1 Ophioderma brevispina
CGTTAGCTAAGCGTCTTTATAGGCCTGCGGCGCAAGCTAGTTGTCTAAGCGATCTTTATAGTGTCCTGCCGCGCAAACAGTTAGCTTAAGCCGACTTTATAGGCCTGCGGTGGCAACCTTGTTAAAACTTTTATTTTACCCCATAAATTTCCCTCGCTTCTTCAACCCTGCCCTCTTTAAGGGCTATCGGTCTGCGACGCACCGATGTAAATATATAAAAAAAAATATTATATTAGTAAATATAGATTAGTCAATTATTGGCCTGCGGCGGCTAGATTAGTTATCTATCAAATAAAAATGGCTCCTTAACCGTCCCACCACCCCCCCCCCCCATACCCCCACGGGCGATTAAACTTATCAATATTTGAAAAATCAAAACTTATCAAAATTAAAAAACTGAAAAAATGTCAAAAGTTTTTTTTTTTTTTTAAAAAGTGTCTTTTTAAGAGAAAAATCTCAAAACTAGATAGGTAAAGAAATTCTTCCTTATATAGTTTTGAAAAAGTGTATTTTTCTGAAAAATGGTCCTAAAAAGTGTCTTTTTAAGAGATTTTTCAGTAAAACTCAAACAATGTATCTCTTGTAGTATATGTGTATGTTATTTTGTATGTTGTATGTATGTATGTATGTGTATGTATGTATGTATTATGTATGTATGTATGTAACCCTGATCTTGCAGATAACATCAGGTGTTGCGGCGTTCCCTCCTAATTTGGAATTATAATCAACGTTTAGCGCTACCTTTGGGTATGGCACTAGCGGCATTAAAAAGTAAAATCTTGAATTGATCGTAGGTTTGTTTTGAATGTAGCATAGAAGCGTTCGTACAAGAGTTCAATGACCTGATTGATAAAATATAAAATCTCTCGAGTTTAAAAAAAAAATGTTGATGAAAAAATATGGGCTGGTTGTACCTATCTATCATACACACACTGGCCAAAAGTAATTGCAACATGCGGAAAAAGCAATTTATATTCAAAAATGATTAAAAATTGTACCGATTTCTTGTTCTGACTACACATTACGTAATCCTTGTCAAAGTTGTGCTTTTTTCAAACAGATGCTGCTTCCAAGAATGAAGAGTCGAAAAAATGTTTAATTTATTGTCCATGATTCTAAATATGGCGGTTAAAGGAACTGCCTAATGATAACTTGCCCGATTTTGCTCCAAAGAAATCAGGCACAAACGGTCAAAAAGGCTAATGGTCAAAAATTGACATTTCGCGGGGTTTGTCATGGTCTACTCCAAATGTTTGAGGGGGCGAAAATCGGCGGTGGTTGTATTGACCGAAAATGAGATAATGTCAATAAAAGATGGAACATGTTCACCAACGTTGGACTCGGGAAATTAATGGCTAAAAGAGGTCTCGTGTTAAATGGAAATAACTTTTTAGTCGTAACATTTGACATTGGGCTGTTTTTTGTCATGCAATGTGAACCGCGTAATTCGACAGTACATGATTTGCGTAAACCACGTGAGTTTATCATCGATGCATTTCGTGGTCTCCGAATTTTTCAAGCACTGTCTTCCATTGACTTTAGGGCCATGTTCACACGGCCAAAAACTCCAAAGGTTTAAACTCCAGAGGTGAAATTAAATCCAATTATTTTACTTTACTTTTACTCCAAATTAACGTCCACACGATGGCGAAACTCTGAAATCATCTCCCCGACCATTCTCCTCCGCTTCCATCATCGGAGTGGAGACCGGAAGTCACCATACCGGAATCCGTGCACTTTCGCCGATAATTTCAAACAAGGAATTCTGTCAATGACGTTAAATATAACCCAGCCCGAAGATTCTCCCGCAACGGCGTAACCAAAATCTAGTGCCCCAAGTAATTTTAAATGATCATCACGCACCTTCATTACATAGTTTTGGGCACCACACCATATTTTGTTTACGTATCGGATTTGGAAAGTCCTTATGCATATTTATGAGACACGCGAGTATTTGTACTTCGTCACACTTTAGTGAGTGACCACAACAACAACTGCTGCCGACATCTATCTCACGGACTCACTATCCTCTTTTTCCCTAAGCAAATTAACAGAGGTCATCGGGAGACTTTTTGTTCATCAGGGATGCAGGAATCTTTTTAGAGCATAGTTTCTTCAATCGATTGGTTTTTCGCATAATTATTGCAGAAAAAGAACGGCCGATCCGACAATGGACATGGGGAAATGCAACACTGGTACCATATCCGCGTGACGCACGATTTTTATATGCCTGTGCTTTGCGCCGTCAACCGTGACGACACCGCGGCTTACGCAGCAAACAAACAAACACGGCGCGCTGTGTGTGGGAGAAAACGGTTACGGGCTTGGGCTATTCCATAATCACGAACGCGATTCTCCTCTGGTTTAATATTCAGCTCTATGAATTTGTCAAAAAGATGACCTTGCGAAGGTCACCACCTCCGCTCACTATCCCCCGAAGCTGTCAACACGGGCACGCCACTCCAAAACACTCCGGAGTGTTATTGGATTTGAGTTTCAACCCCCTAGTTTTTTTAGTGGGGATCAAACCCCGCTAGACCCTCGATTAAAACTCCGGAGTTTAAACCTCCGATGCGTCCACACCCAAAAACCCCGCTCGCACCTCCCAGAAGTTTTTGAACCCGGAGTTTCAGCTCCTTGTGGGGACACGACTTTTATTCGGGTCCACACAACCACTCTAAATTTCTCCCATAAACATTTAATTAGACCCTATTGAACCCCGTCAATCATTAAGCGACTGTTTTGAAAAGCCATTTCGTTTGTTTCTGTGTCCTTATCCTTCTGGAGTGGAATCGCAGTTTAATCGTTTGCATACCTTTAATATGCCATATTTATTGACCTAGACAATCAAATTCAAAGTTTTGGTCACCAATCTTGGATGCTGGGAAATACATCTGGTATGACAATCACAACTTTGGGATTTAATACGTATGTGCGGTCAAGACTCCATGGTCTAATTTGAAATCAATTGGTTATTCTGATTTCGTTTTTCTGCATTTTGCAAATACTTTGTGGCCATGTGTGCACATCCTTCACAAAGTTGACCTTAGGTAAAATAGTGGTGAAATTGTTTCTGGACTAAAAGATTGGATGGCCACAATGTGGATATGGCACCTATTATACGGGAGTGGGCACGGATGGTGCCGTCTTCTGCGCAAAGCGCTGAACCCTTAGTAAATGTTCGTGTTTTCAGACACATTTTCTAATGGAAGTTCATTGCTGATGTTCCCAAATTGCAAATTGGATATAAAATCGATGACTCTTTGGAAAAGTTAATGTTTTGGAATTACGCCAAAATGCCCTTAAAATTGGTTACACCCCGTAATACGTTTGAAATCGTCCACCCTTTTTTGAAGACTACAAATTATTGATATCCCCCACCCCCCCCACAGAGTATTTATGAACACTCCTTGCGACACATTTGGGTCATGTCACCTTATCAAGCAAGATTAGCTTTGCCTTTTCATCCAACTCAAGAACGATTGAACAAACAGGTGTTATTTGACCTCTTTGTCTTTACTTTTTTAAGCACTTACATTCACCGACGTTGAGGCAATGTCTGAATGACTAGACAACCGTTTTAAACCATACTCCTCACCCACTGATTCCAATACGCAGAGTGCTTTAGTTAACATAGTATATGACGAACTGCTATGAGGAATCTGAGACATTCCATTCAACCATCGATTAACCTAGAAGAACCTGTCTGAGCGCTATCAGTGGTTCATTGCCACTATCGGTTACAATTACAGATAACGATTTACGTACCGATA
The DNA here is from genome assembly GCA_023653785.1 of Ophioderma brevispina. NCBI lineage: Eukaryota > Metazoa > Echinodermata > Ophiuroidea > Amphilepidida > Ophiodermatidae > Ophioderma > Ophioderma brevispina. The sequence goes on from JAMKCH010042282.1 coordinate 11,274, forward strand.
TTTTGTGGTCCTATAAGGGTTGGTTTTGGTGGGTGTTGGTGGTGGTGGTGTGTTGTGTTGGTTTTGTGGTGTTGTGGTGGTGGTTGGTTGTGTGGAGGTGGTGGTGGTGGTGGTGGTGGTTGTGAGTGGTGGTGGTGGTGGTGGTGGTGGTGGTGGTGGTGGTGGTGTTGGTGGTGCGGCGGCGCGGTGGCGGCGGCGACGGCGGCGGCGTGGTGGTGGTGCTGGTTCTTGTTTTGGAAAGCCGCGTTATGATTTAAACCGAATATTGAATTGCATCATTTTTTCGTTTGAAATCATTCATTAGCTAAATTTGAATGGGGAGGGTGTCTTCCAAAACCAATATCAGGGCAGAAGGTTCAGGACCATTGACAATTGACCTCACACGGGAAAGGTATTATTCAGGATAAGACGGTCGGTAGTAGTAGTAGACCAATTCGCGCCCCCATCGCACACACATCCGCACGCACGCGGACAGAAACAACACACAACACATGAAATTACATAAACACTCTTTCTATCGATTGAGCACTCTTAGAATACGCTGCAGTTCAGGCCATTTTCCTGGAATCGGTTTCCCCTTTAACGGGTCTGAGGTATTTTATAAAAGTTATTTTTCGGACCATAATAAGGATGGCTAGGGACTTCCGCACTCGACCCTTGGTCATCTGGTTGAATATACTGCAAGAATGGTTCTCAACAGAGTCATGGAATTGCGATATAATGTGGAATGGCCCACTGTGCTACCCCCAAATTAACAGCATGGTGCCTTTTGCCTTTGGTGTAACTTGAAATCAAAGTACAGCAAACACCCTTTTTGAAATCCAGTATCTGACAAGCGCTTCGGCCAATGAACGTTGTTTCAACAGAGGCTATATGGACGGACAAATGACATATGAGTAATAAAATCTCAATTCACATGGCACAGTTAATAGCTTTCATTCACAATATGAACAAATACATCCACGGATTTTAGAATGATTATGATACCCAGAACGCATGGACGATGTTGTTAAAATGTACCCGTTCCAAGGTACTGAAACTGAGCCAGTAGATAGCATGCCTTACCTCATGTAGAGGTGCCACACGAATGCTTCCAAGTATTGTCATTGACAGAGTCATTGATTATGCCAACCGCATCATAGATTTACCGGTAAATTCAACCACAGAGTGATAGATGGTAATGTGAATACCATGTAAAATGAACGGACATTATCCTTCGGTGATACACACACACTAGCATATGAAAGAAGTTTCAGTTTTTTTAAAAAACATTTGTGGGCGTTTTTTTATGAATATTTAGAAATTGAATGTACACCAGGACACAGCTGAAGCGACGACTTTAGCATAACGGCTTCATCCTCGTCGGTGTGACGTTTCAAGCCAATGACGATACAGAATCAATCACCATAGCTATCGCAGACGACTATGATGTTGAACGGAAAGGAGTTGTTTACTCTTACCTTTGAGGGACAAGAATGATAGAACTGCCCTTTCATTGGAAACCTGGGACAATATTGATAGTCTCACAATTAGAAGATGAAGATAAATGATGGAAGTCAAGTTAAAAAATGGTTAAGGAAAAAGAATTGATGCTTCCTGTCAACCCGCCCTAATATTCATCAACAGAAAAGCCGGCGAGTATTGGCTGGGCATATATTTCAATCGAGTAAAACAAAAATGTTTTGATCTCTTTATGCGGATCCAGAGAGAAAGTTTAATCAAAACCCGTATTGCGTTCGAAGGTTAAAATTTTCGTGGACTGGCTCATTGAATTTAATTTAGCGAATACTTTGGAGTGCCCACGTTACAATGTGATGAAAGTTGATGCAAGTGAAGTAGCGCGTACTGAAGGATAGCAGATACAACCATACTAAAACGGTGGTAAGTTAGGTTCGTTTAAAAGTTTCGAAGTATTGTAAAAGTGTTACTCTCAAGTATACCCCATCAAATGTCGAGTTTATAGTTCTCTTTTTACCAGCAACCCAAATTTA
>JAMKCH010042283.1:0-53620 GCA_023653785.1 Ophioderma brevispina
GTCAATTGTGGTAGATGCATGAAACTTGTGGGTGTGGTCACAAGTCCCGTGCCGAAAATTTTGAAGGTCATTTCAAGTCATGGTGAGGCATTCAATCCACCCTAAATGTTGTGGTAGATGAAGACACTTGGTGGGTGCAGTCAATATTCGGTGGCCTAAATTTTGAAGGTCATTTCAAGGTCATGGCGGGTTCCATTCAAGGGTCAAATCACTATGGCATGGTTGTAGTTGTCATGAAACCTGTGGGTGCATTCAACATTTTGTTTCAAGTCATATTCTGGGTCATCTGAGGTCAATTCACTGCAAATCGTTGTATGGTCCATGAAACTGATGGGTGTGGTCAAAAATTCCACAATCAGTGCTGAAAATTTTAAGGTCATTTCAGGTCATGTGGCCATCCAGTTCAACCACCACAAAATGGGTTGTTGGTCATTAACTTTGGGTGGGGGGTAGTCAACATTGATACCAGAATTTTTCCAGGTCATCTGGGGCCAATCCCAAGGTATTATCACTCACAATCCTCCCTGTTGATCTTTTTAGTTTATGTGTACTTTCCTCCTTTTAATACCGCGACGAGCGGGGGAGCTTTGTGGTTTCGAGAAACAAGCCTTGTTTATTTAAAATATCAATGAAAATCACTACAACACAGATACGCAATTCCGTGCAATCAATGACCCGGGGAGGGGTCGATGTTTTTCATTTTTGATCACTAATTTAGCTATTGGACTCAATTCTTTTGATCATCCGTAGATTCTTGCACATTTCAATTTAATCCATCAGTTCTTTATTTTATCCTAGTGTAAGCTGGTTCTTTTTCATAAGAACCAAACCCTATTTGTCACACATCTAGGGGAAGCCTCATCGACTATCTAATTATCTAAACTTGTTAAGGGTTTTAATATATAATCAATTTCAGTGGAGTGGAGTTGAATTTAATTAACCCTTCAAACATACCCAGATGATTACAACAAGCATTTTTAACTGTAAACTTATAGTTATTTGAGGTAACCCCCATAAGGTTGTTCCAATTGTACTTACAACACATCCCATAGTATTTCCCTGGTATCTACCAGGTATTTTACCAGTATTTCCCGGTATGTCCCAGTATTTCCCGGTATTTCCCACTATTTCCCGCCCTAGGATGGGAATACCAGTATTCCCGGAATTGTCCAACCCTTGCCCTAGTTCCCTTCAAAGGGATAAAGACAAAAACCCGGTGTAAAATTATTGATAATTATTATATAACATGACATAACCGTCTGTTGCCCCAAATAAAACTTTGCACATTTTCTTAAAAATGAATAAAATGTCACAAATCAATTTCTCTTTCATAACTATCAGTGTGCAATGGATATGTATAGACTTTCAGCAAACATTAACTAAAGAACTTACAATGGGCCGGTATGCGGAGCCCATTAGTATAGCCAGGTGTTATCCCTCCACGATTCGGGTTGAGTAACAAAATACCCCTCCTCTTTCACAATAACATGACCTGAATGTCAATAATAACCCATTTTAAACATTATGATGTAGGTCGTTGACCCTAAGTTTTCGTTCTGAAGCGCGGTAAATTGAATACAAATGAATCTAAGCAATAAGTTACGATTGTATTAATTCTGCACAAAGTTGTTAGGTCAAGCTTGCCCAGCAACATTTCCTGGCACGATGTTTGTTGTCTTTCTTCCTTTTCGAATAAATGATGAAAACATTGACAAATTTTAATGAACACGCACTATAGAAGCTCAAGAATTGATTATTTGCGAATGAGGATAAGTATTTTGCGCTTTTACTCATTAACAAAAGACTTTCGTCTTAAATCGAGAGGTGGTAACACCTGAGTCCTTTCAACTGTGAGACCATATTACAATGGTCCTTCACTCCCAGATGAAAAGGAATCTGAAGTAGTTTTTCCTACACCACATACCGGGCCGGTAATTGAATATCTTTTAGCTCCATTGTTTGCTGAAGTCGATGTATTTATTGGTCACTGATTTTGGGGAAATAATTGAAGTGGACATTTTTATTCATTTTCAAGAAAATGTGCAAGTTAACTACATATGCAGATTAGGCAAACTATTCCTTTGTAATCCTTAAAAAATGATGAACATGTGAGTATACTTTAGGGAAGATTTGACTTTCCCTTTCCATGCTTGACTCCTGTGTAAAACTCCCGCCCCCCAAAAAAATACTTATTTAGTATCCGGATGAAAACATCTGCATGTTTTTTTGTAGAAACCTTGTTATTTGAACACAACTTGCTTTTTTACCCTGCAAAATGTATTCTTTATCACAGCATATGAGAAATAAGGCATTCGTCTAATTCAAACACCCAACCTTACTAGGTTTTTATATTTGTCCACCAACTTTGTATTAAGAGATTAGTGCAAAGCTAATTGATTTCCTTGATATCCCCACCGCCACCATGGCATTAGCGTTTATCATTTAAAGACCATGGCAACAACGGCAGGATTGTACCCTCGCATCAATATCCACCTCAAATATGCAAGAAGTCCTCACTCAAATTGAAATCTACTATAAGACTGCTTGTGTCCTGTTCTCACTGTTCTCTCCTACACAAGGTTTTGCACTGTGGTAAAGGTTTTCTCAATAATACAATTTTTCGAGAAATTTGTCTTGTTGCAATTAGTTTTTGGGGTTAGTCGTCATTTGTTTCTCATAGTCACATTACAAAGGAAGTTATCCACCTGATCGATGTTAATCGTTCAAATTTGATTTCTCTAAGGAGATGAATGTTGGTTTTGTACTCGTCACCCTCCACGCCATCATCAACTTATGATGAGTTGAAGAAACGTCCATGGGCTAGTCTAATTATCGCCGCAATCTGGTGGGAACAGCCACATTCTTGGCCACTACGCGCCCCACGAGACTTATGCTTTGGCCGTAAATACAAGCACATGACTAGAAGTCTCTACCAAAATCCAGCATTTTCATCACATGAATTTTGTTTTCAGTCTTCTTCTCAAATAAACTCAAAGTGTTGAGAATAGGTATTCGATTTGAGTATAATCTTTCATTTATTCAATGATCAGATTACATAGGTATACTTCGACTAGCCTGAACTAAGTGAGTGCATGATTTAGCGATCTATTGTGCATGCGTATCGCCGCACGCCGACTTTTGTACGCTCGCGTTTACAGCTGCGGCTTACAGCAATTCGCATGTTTAAGATTGCGTGAAAGCTATGACGTCACTCCTTAGTTCAGTCCGGACGAAGTATAGCATTTTATTGGTCCATTCTACCCTTATAATAATTATGCATTCACTTTGCCATCTCTTTTTAACTGTATAAAATGGAACAATTGCTAAGAACATGGGCACAGTGACTGCCTAAACCAGGAGGAATGGGATGAATGAATACCAGGATCCTGTCTGTCGGGATGTTTGCCCCTTGATTTTCTGATACGTAGTGTGGATTGCTGCAGGTCGGGGAAAATTTTGACCCCGAGTAAGATCGTTCCATGTTAGGTCATAATGAGTATACATACATACATCATGTGTGTGGAAATGATAGGTATCGACTTGAAAGGAACATGTCCATATTTTAGCATTATGATTCACTCCATGAGCATATGTAGTATATTAGGTTGGACAGAATTGAGTAAAAAAGTTGCATCAGCATTAACCGCTCTTTCAAATTGGTTCCAAGGTGCATCTCAAATTTTAGAGAGAAGTCCTAGAATAAGGCTAAGGTCGTAATTACTCCCATCTGCAAGTTTTTTTTTTTTTTTAGTTAAACCAAAGTTTTAAATCCGGTTTTGTCCCTTAACAGAGGTGGCGGATACCCCGGATTACACTCACCCTCAGCAATACTGCTGTATGAGGATTTCTGGAGGCAGAGATAATGACCGGATGCCCTTCGACGCCAATCCACAGTTTTCGGCGGTGGGCCTAGCCCTTGGGCAACCACGCCCACCATGCAAGGCAGCATGTGCTGGATGGCCACCATTAGCTCTCCAGAGCTGACGCCCTTGTAGGCAGGTCTTCTTTTTCATTCTACCTGCGTAACCAGCTACCCTCCTCATCATCAGATTTCCTTAGAAACCCGATGGGGGTATCGGTTTAGTCTTATAATGCCTCACTCAAAGGTAGACTAGTATTTCATGAGTCAGGTAGTAGTTGGGTTTCAGTCAATTATGGGGACCATTCAGGGTGATTAAAAAAACTCAGGAAATGTTTTGTAAAACTTATATATGGTTGCTGCTTGTGGTTAGTATATTTATAATTAAGTCATCTGCCTAAACATGAAAGACGAGAAAGGCTATTTAATAATATGCATCAACTGTTATCATTTGTTGATAATAGGAATAGGCTCCCTTTAGTTCTTGTTCATTTATACCAGCATAGCCATATCAGGCGTCATTGCATAAGCACTGACATTGAGTGAGGTATAGATGCCATGTACAATGCATGTACTTGTACACAGAATCTGGAATTCTGTTGTTTGATAAATCCATGAACAAAAGAATTCCAGATGCCAGGTGCAAGCATGTACATCACCTATGGCATCTACACCTGCCTAGTGACATGCAGAGGGGAAGCCAATCCCATAATGCATTGCAGTCTAATATATTTTACACTACTATACACATCTATCCAGACTTGAAAACTGCTTCAGAATTCTAAAAATGACAAGATTTTTCAGGGTCAAGTCATCAATTCCTAGAGCACTAACATTGGATGTGCTTAAAAAGAACATACAAGTCTTGTTTGTGTGTATTGGGAATAGGCTCTTTATGGGTGTCACACGACCTCTTAATAGTATAATTTCAAAATCAGTGCATTGTGGGATTGGTTGCAATCCTCCTCTGACCTCATACCTAAAGTCAACCTGCAGTGGATGGTTTTCTGTCTCTTTCCAGCCCTCCTTTGGACATGGACTTAATGCGGGAGCCCCAAACTGAATGATACTAAATGGACAGGCCTGATTATGACAAATCTGAGGACTTCCCAAAATAGGTGTTTAAATTGTGTTTTATTAGTTAGGCTCTGCAGATGAATCGTGGCCAGCATATTAGATATATGCCGCGTACATAAAGCCTTCAGCTGTAAGACGGTGTACGTCTTGCATCTCATTTACAGAGCTGCGCAAATATGCCCATACATTACAGCGTTGCTACGCGTGTACCAAGTGTTCCACGCTGGCTACGATTTATTTGCGGTAACTGTAGTTTGTTGAGCAGGTAGCTGTGCACCTTGACCATTAATTGCATGTTTTTTTGTACAGAGGTCAAGGCATAATTTCATTATACCCTTTGCACCTAATCCTTACTGTGTACATTTATTATGTTAACATAAAGCATGTGATCCAGAGACTGAAAGGTATACTGTAATTATGCCAAGCAAAACTATCTCACTATTGGGGTGAAATAGCATGAATACACAGCTGTTTGAAAGTCTCATTTATTATGAAAACCAGAATAAAACAAAAACTATCAAAGGCGACACACTTTTGACAACTGATTATTTGTAACACTGACTTCATCCGGTGTAAATTTTACGAAATTTTCATTGCAGGGCAATATGATTTTTCTTAAAATCTAGTTTTACATGTCTCTCTATGGAGAATGGGTATATAGAGGGTGCTATAACATACAAATCATGACCTTTGTAGGCCTATATGGCAAGATTCCCGCAATGGATTTTCCTAATTTTTGCGGAGATAGTAGCTCTTGCATGTCCCTACTTGTATCAGGTGTCAAAATTGTGTCGCCACTGCTTACAATTGCTCTAAAAATAAGACACGACTCGCATGTCAAACAGCTGTGAATAGAGTACAAGTGCCATATGTGTGAATCCATGGATTCGTACATCAAAGACTACACGGCCAGATTAATTACGGAAGTAAACTCGCCCAGTATTTAATCTAGGCTCGGGCGATACAAATATTATTACAGGGTTACATGTCATCGATTGTACTGGCAATGTTTTTAATTTGCGATTCCAACTAGTTAAGCATGAACCACCCAATGGGTCAAAAGTGGTTTCTTAAAGGGAATCTTAAGGGTTAGTCCTTTATACTAGTGAATGGACTTATTTTTTTTCAATGTATATTCTGATGTGATGCAGAGGGTGTTTTGAACCATCCCATAATGCATTGCAATGTGCCTATTCTGTACTGTACTAAATATGTCGGTACATAGGGAATTTTTAGCATGATCATGAAATATCTTGTGGTTCTTAAACTTGTGGAACATTTTTTATCCCAAGCACTAATACTTGGTGGGCTAAAATGAGCATAAGTCAGGGTTTTATGTGTTAAGAATAGGATTTTTGTGGGATCACATGACCCTATTGAGGTGAAATTTCCCAACACTAGTGCATTGTGGGATTGACTCAATACACCCTCTGATTGTGATGTAACAGGCAAGAAAATTTCTCATGGATGCATTGGAACTGCCCACCCATGAGGAATTTTTGTGCACCAAAGGTATGCTATGCAAAAGCTATTGCTGTGGTCCGTATTCCAAAAAATGTGTTAAACAAGTGTTTAGTTAAACATGACTCCTGAAGAAGTGAAAGTAGGGTAAAATATTTTAAACTAAAAACATGAAATTTGTCATATTATACCAAAACAAATATATTACAATGAAAAAAAAATACCCTTTTTCATAATTTTAATGAATTGTTATTTACATCACTACTTCAAAGGCAAACGATTGTTTCTGGAAACGATTGTTTACTGAAACGCTTGTCTACTTTAATGATTGTTCAACATCTTTTTGGAATACGGACCTGTGTGATTGAAGTGGTAACTTTTCATCAAAGTACCCAATATGATTTTAGGCCACAAGTCATCTTGTGAAATAGGCCATCGATTAATGTGAAATTACGATGCATCAAACCTTGGCTTAAAGGGACACTGGCACATTTGAAAAATAGTGCACCCTCAAGATTTTTCAAAATAGATATTTTAGCATGGTTGTAAAGCTTTCGAAATGTTTTGGCCAAAATCAGCACCCATATGGGTAAACAGAACAATTTTATAATTGACTCCGGAGTCATTAATTCAGCAGACAACAGAAATAGCATTAAACACAAGAAAACATGTCAGTGTTGATTTCCACCCTGCTTGTCCAGTCTGTGACCATTGTGGTTTTAATATCTATGATATTCATGTAAAAGATACATTTTGTTGATTAAAGTTACGGCAAACTTAAAAATTAGCCTACGGATTACCTGGATGTCTTTGTCCTCTTCTTAATGCCTCTATCTTTTGGTGCATGTTATTTTTATGTGGTAAACTATATTTGTATTCCAGTGGCCAAGACTATCATTTGCGGGCAAATTGAAGAAAATTAATATTTTGTAAAATGTGCCAGTGCTGCTTTAAATGTTTGTGCTTTTTAAGAGCTTTTTAAAGGAAGTGCTTTGAAATGTTCACATCTGTAATTATGAGTTGATGAAGTAACAAAATCACATGAAATCATTGCAAACAAGATTTGCTTGCTAATCATGTCTGTTATCAAAAACTGCTGGGGAATCACGTTTTGTTTTTCCCCATTTTATATCACCTTGTAACAAAGATTGTGAACATGCAACTTTGTATTTAATTGTATAGGTAGTGTTTTTAGTTTGTCATAAATTTGTCAAATATTACTTTCTCTGAGCTTGAAAATTGGGTGTGGGATATAGAGAAAATAGAGATATTGTCAACGAACTGTGCTCCTGCAGCAAGACTTCATCTCATAGTGGTAGCTATATTGTATTAAATGTGTGCACTTTATTCCACTAATTAATGACCTTCTGCCATACAAGCGTCAATGATTGTGTAATCAATAGGTTGCTGGTTCGAACCCTGTAAGAGCCTATGATTTTATCATTTATATTTTGCAAGAGATAGAGAAAAGTTAAAAATTAATCTAACCAAATAAGTGCCATGTGAGATTAGTAAAATAGTTGCAGTCCAGGAGCACATTTTGCTTCCGATATCTCAACTTTACGGGATATGGATTGGGTGTCAGTAATATGCATTACTTGATGTTATAACTACGACCAAGTGTCTGTGATTACAGTTGGGGATGAGAGGAAAATCTTAGTCTGTCAAGAAGGACCTCATCAGCTTGTTACCACTGAATTACCCACATGTGGGGGGGGGGGGACTGGTTAGCGCAGTGGGTCTTCCCTCTGTCGGGCCTGCGATTTCATGTGCGTTTGGTTTCCAGTCCATACTTGGCCTTGCAGGTTTTCTTCGGGTACTCCGGCTTACTCCTGCTTCTAAAACTGGGCTTTCTTCCCTAATGTGTACATGATAAAAAAGTGGATTGAAATAAAGTATCTTTGTGACACTAAAATGACACGATAGTGTTGATGTGTTGTTAAATACTATTAATACCTCCTCCTCCACCCACATAGGCCAGCCATGTTGGCAAGCTGAGCTCCTTCTTGACAGACTAGAAAAATCCTAAAAGTTATTTGCATTGGTGCCCCAGTCCTCCGATACCACATGAGACTCAAACCTCATTTTACCACATAGCTTATCACAGACACTTTGTCACAATGATATGAGTATGGGCCTAATTACATTATACCCTTCACCAACTCCATATCATTAGATTTATTATTTAATGGAATAAAACCTGATAGCTGGGAAGGATAGAATGTAGTTATGTCGGAGTATGTAGCAATTTAGCATGTGTACAGTATTATGTAGAATATAAAAATCATTGCCCACCATAGCTAAAATCATGTCAATCTTACCAATTTTGTATTATAGACTATTTTGAATATGGAAGAGAACAACTGTTTTAGAATCAAGTTTTATAAGTGCCATGTAAATTCAGGAGTAGCTGCTGTGTGAAGGACTGATTTGTAGATTTATATTACAAGCCTACAACTCTAAAAGGCTACTGAATATGAAATTGAATGTATTTTGGTTCTATGCATTGAAGACTAATATGATATGGGCCTTGAATTGTGCAAAAAAATTGATGACTAATTTTGTAATTTAACTAATAGCATATGTGAAACATTGCTATTAAAATATTTGTTTCAATGATGAATTATGTAAATTAAGTGTTTGACCCAATTGAACCTTATCTGCCCCCACTTCCCCATATCAAAATTGAGATTTTAGTGTCAGAGGAAAGCTCATATTAATAAAACCATTAAAATATTAGGTCAGAGAAATGCCTCCTTTAGATGTATGAACAATTGGCATAACCTTGTGTCAAAACATGGTTGACCATGCACACTGTTCTGTTGTGATACACATTTTTGCTTCTGATCCAAAACGCTGGAGCATTTTGGCTCAAAATTTGGAGGTTGGTGTGTTTAGTGTTACATGCCTTAAAAAAGAAATGAACCCCCAGTAAGTAGATGTGAATTTAGCAAAATGTAAAGTTGGTACTATACTTGAAATTATTGCCAAAATGCACCCCCTCCATTGATGGAAGTCATAGATAATGCCCATCAGACTGTGTCCCTCCAATTATGTCCCCAAAATGTGGTCTTCCCCCACTAAAGAAATACAGTTAAAACCCTGTTTGTGTGATGAGGTCATATCAAAATTAAGTCTTTACTAATCGTGCAGTAACCCCAGTTCATGGTGCTTAGCATTGTGGGGTAAACGGGTAGAAGTACAACTTTAACTTTCTGTTGGTGGTTTTTAAGTATTTCTTTGTCCTTTGTAGTAGATAATTTTACTGCTGTAAAAGATTAGTTTTGTTTATATTGGTTACTACAATGATAGCCTTTGTTATGTTCTTAAAAGGTGTGTTGAGTGCACTTGGAGTTTGTAAATAAAAAGTGAATCTTCTTAATTTCACTTTGTAATTAGTGTTTTGTGTGGCTGATTAGGTTTGAGTATTTTGACAAAACTTGCATCTTGGACATAGCCATTAGAGGCTCTGGTAAAACTCCAGACCTGAGGTGACTGTAGTAGTGTTGTATTTTGGCAAAATAGCATAAGTACATGATTCACCGAGGACCATTGCTTTATGAGGGCAGTATTTGTTGTTTTTAAATACTTTAAAAGCCTTTAAAAAGGGGCTTGTTCCAATTTAAGTACCATGTTTTCTACTTGATATAAGAGCCTGGTACGAAGTCCAAATCTGCACACATCCCTGTCACTTTCATATATGAGTGCCTCCCCCCCCCCTCCGGGGCTCTCATATCAAGTAAAGAACACGACAGACAAAAATCGGAACAAGCACCTTTAAGTCTATAAATTTTTCATCTTGATAGAATGGCCTTCACCTCAAAACCCCATCCGTAAAGTTTCGCACCGATATTTGAACCAGTTTTGAAGCGAGCTAAAAACGTGATTTTGTAATCCCCAGAGTACTGTGTCAAATTAATATTGGTCAACCAAAATTTTTGCTCATAACATCCAAACCAAACATCTTTTAGCCTTAATATTTCACAGGGTAAATGAGAAAAATAGTTTTCTTCTGATACCAAAATTTTGACCACTTCCAGTAAAATCTGGGGTCCCTGGGGAAGAGGCTATTAGCGATCGGACCATGGACCTTCAAGTCTATTTCACTATGCACCAGTTGGGGAAATTTCACCTTAATGAGCTCATGTGATCCCACAAAGATCTTATTCTTAACACACAAAAAACCTGATGACTTTTGCACTCAATTTAGCCTACAAAATATGAATACTTAACATATTTTTAGCATGATAATGAAATGTCTTTTGCTTTTTAAAGGCCAACTCGGCAATTTCAAAATACAATTTTTTTAGTCAACTAGAGCTAAAGATAGTCACCTGAAATGCTCAATTCCAATGTTTGAGCTGAATGGGATTTCTCATTTTGATGTAGTATAACAGTGCCATTGGATATTGTATATAACAAAAATTCTGGATCCGGAATTTTATTACAAAATGTTAATTTCCTATATGAAGGACATTGAGGCCAAGACTGATATTGGCGTCCGATTTCACCCGAACATGGTGGTCTCTACATCAGATTACAGCGTTGTCTACGGGTTTCACAATGATCGCCATAGCAAGATGTAGTCGAGACTAACACTTTAATTAGCGCAGGTCAAATTTGGGTCAAATGAATAGATTAGCAGAGGGTGAGTTGAGCAACCAAAACAAGCGAAAGTCATGATAGCCAAGACTAGAAATTCTCAATTTTGGAACTTAAATGAGGAATAACTTCAACAGTAAAAGTTCTGCAATGCAGAGAAGTACTTAGACTAGCGTCGCGAGTTCTCAACAGTATTTAGAGTCAAAAAGGAGAGAATACGGAGTTGGAAGGTAATTTGGAAGGCAAGTCAGTCCATGACTGAGTTACGGTACTTTTTGTATTCAAGTCAGATTCTCAAAGCATGATGATGATAAAATTGAAAGGATTCTTTCTTACACAAAGATATTGGTCTCGCTATGAATTTTAAAAATATTGTGCTGGGCTACACGTCGCACAATAAGGTCATGTGCTCAATCCATTCAATATCAGTGTCTTGAGTTGGTAGTGTTATATAGCCTCCATTTTGTGATTGAAAATAGTATTTTATTTTATTTTCTTAATTTTATTTGAGAAAAGATTTCTCATGGGAAAAGTACTTTGTTTACTATAAAAGAGAGAAAGGGGAATATCCCTAGAGTTGTTTATATAGCCTCCATTTTGTGATTGAAATAATAGTATTTTTATTTCTTAATGTTATTGAGAAAAGATTCTCATGGGAGAAGTACTTGTGTTTACTATAAAAGAGAGAAAGGGGAAATATCCCTAGAGTTGTTGGTGCAAAATGCACTGTTAGATGCACAATAAGGAAATGGGGAATTCCCCACGATGTAAACTTAGAACTGAGTAACAACTGTTTGTGCTTACAGATCAAAAAATTGCATGATCTGGGGGATTCCCCATAAGTTTATATAGGAAGTGATGTAATTCAGGATGATATAATTTATGTGAATTCTAATTGGTCAGCTAGTGTAAGGTTATGTTTATGCATGATGTAATGATTATGTTAGAAGGGGAATCTAGCTGTGTGAAGTTAAATAGTACGTGTGACTGAAGGACTGAGGCAGCAGTTGGATCTGGAGATGTACAGTATAGGTATAGCTAGTTTTGATCTATATGTAGCGATTGGTGTTATATATGGTGCCAGGATTTTTAATAACTTTCGGATGCACGGGCTTGATAGCTGGATGAACTGCTGCTGCGTCTTTTAATCCAGAAGAAGGATGCTTTGTTTTGGAATCATAAAGGGATTCCAGTTTTGGTCCTAAATAAGGACATTTGCGGCAGACTGTTGGTGGTAGGATACCTGGATTTTCTAACTGTGAATATTACTGTCGTCGAGGAAAAACCTTGTCGTCTTGAAACGCTGGACAACCTTCAAGTCTCAAAAGATTCGCATGGAATATAACATGGACATTGGTGTGAATTAGGCGCTGTCATTTTGGAGTCTTCGCTGTGAGGACATTAATGTGGAGACGCCAACGTTATTTGGCAACAATGGACCAATACTGAATGACTTAAAAGTAATATTATAATCTTAAATATGTGTGTATTTGTTTGTGGACATTCCGAATTCTTGACCAAATCAAATCTTTTGAAGATCATTAAAATTGTTATCCCCCTGGCGTGAAAAGCAGAAGGGGATTTATGCTATCAGTCAAGGAGTCGGCGGGTAGGCGGGTCCAACACAATCTGTGAACGCGATAACATGAGACCCATCAGGGTTATGGTTGAGGTTTGTAACTTGGGGGTGGGATTCGGACTGCCATGCCCTTAATATGATTAGATTATGGCGCGTGGCATTATGCTAATTAGGTACCTAATTTGGCATAATTACTGAGTTAATTTGGGGTTTTTACCAACAATCGTGTGAACGCGATAACATGAGACCATAAGGGTTATGGTGATGGACTTGGTTGGGTGGATCGGACTGCATGCCCTTCATCTGATAGATTATGGGAGTGGCATATGCTAAGTAGTTACCTAATTGCATTAATTAATGAGTTTAATTGGGGGTATTTTTACCAACAATCTTGTGAACGCGATAACATGAGACCCATAAGGGTTATGGTGGTGTGACTTGGTGGGGGGGATCGGACTGCCATGCCCATCATCTGATTAGGATTATGGGCGTGGCATATGCTATTAGGTATTCCAACTTTGGCATAATTAATGAGTTATTTGGGGGTATTTTACCCAAAAAAGCTTGTGAACAACTTTTTATTCTGAAGATCCATAAGTCGATTTTGATGAAAACTTGATGGAGGGGTGGGCGAAGCAATAATTTTACATCTCGCGTGATTAGGTTAAGTGGAGTTGTCAGGGTTAGTTAAGGGGGGGTTGTCCAGCTTAAGGGGGTTGTGGGGTAGGTGTAAGGGGATTGTTGGGGTTTAAGGGGGAATTGTCTGGGTTGTTAAAGGGGGTTGTCCAGCTTTAAGGGAGTTGTTGGGGTTAAGGGGGATTGTTGGGGGTTAAGGTTGGGTGTCTGGGTTTTTAAAGGGGTGGTCCGGGTTTTTAAGGGGGGTTGTAGGACTTAAGGGGGAGTTGTTGGGGTTTAAGGGGGGTTGTGGGTTTAAGGGGGGGGGGTGTATGAGGATTAAGGGGGGAGTGTTGTGGTTTAAAGGGGGGTGTCCAGGTTAAAGGGGGGTGTTGGGGTTACAGGGGATTATTTTTGGGTTTAAGGGGTTTTTTGTTGGGTTTAAGGTTTTGTTCAGTTTTTTTTTTTTTCTGGAACATAATAAGGTATCCATGCGCAGGGAAAATGCGAATCTGCGTATGCATTGCTGCGGACGTTGACACATGGGTGTCCGGTGAAGGGGGGTGTCTGGGCTAAGTGGGGATTGTTGGGGTTTAAGTGGGGTTGTCCGGGTTTAAAGGTGTGTCGGGTTTAAGGGGGGGTTTTCTGGCTTAAGGGGGGCTTGTGTGTGGTTTAAAGGGGGTGCACGAGGTGTAAGGGGGGTTGGGGGTTTAGGGGAATTTTGGGTTTAAGGGGCCGGTATGGTATTTGCAGCTGATTATTAAAAAATTGTAACACCGCCTCCCGCCAGGGGGGATTAGCGGTTCGAAGAAACGCGACGTTGTATTTTGTTATTTATAAAATTTAGATCATTGTGCACTGGGCTCATTATTGTGTTTGAAGGTATTTCTGACCTTGACGTCGACGAGACGTCATAACAGTAGTTTCATGCAAAACAGTGTGCCCAAAATCGGTCAATTTAATTGAGATTCTAATTGAATTGTAGAAAATTACTTCAAAGGGGTGTCAAATGCCGAGTATCGCCGTGTGAATGTGTACAACCAAAGTAAAGGGTTGTTACAAGGATTTGGCGCATCATTGGAAAGGAATCAAAAATTCTTTGAGTTTTCTGCCAAAATGAATTCCAGGTTTCATGCACATTTCATGTTTACTAGGTTGCCTACTACATACATTAATAATAAAACACATAGTCAAATCACTTGTTTTAATGGATTTATGTTTCGAAGCAAAAAATGGTGAGGCCCACAATTGGTTACTATGCAAAAACCCCCTCCAGAATACTAAACTCAGTTTCTCTTTTTTTCTTAAATTTGGATTAATGGATTTTACATTTCATACTTGATACATCAATAGTATTCGATTTTTACTCTTGGAACATTTCCAAAAATCCAGATCAACCTATTAGAAAGTCGTATGAAACATGGAAAAAATTAAGTATTTTACTTTTTTTAAAAAATCTATTGTAATACAGTGTGTCCTTGTTTCTTGATTCTACTTTCACCAAATCAATGACAGAATTGGGCGACCAATTGCGCATATTCAAATCAGCACGGTGGCAGACCATGATGCAGACCATGATTGTTTCAAATGTGTTTATGGGCATGTTAAGCAAAAATTATGATTTAAAAGTAAAAATAAGACCCACGGACACAAGAAATCCCTTTTAGTAAACTTTTCCGTTTGAATAGATTGGATGAGTATTATTCATGGCAGACATTTTTCTGCATCGTTGAATTATTGTTAGACGCGCAATGCTCACCTTATTCTGGTCACCCGACTATACTCCATTATCTTCCTCGAGCCAGTGAGTCAACGCGTTCAGACAGGTGTTTTGCGTGTGCATTTTGCACCGCCTTATACGCGTGTGTGGGGCCCATATCGCACTTGTATCAGCTCCCACGTTTTAATGCTGTGATCACTGCGTAACACACTGACTCGAGAAGGTAAAGGAAGGTAAAGCACTATAGGTGGTGTGAGAGTACTGGTTAAAGGTTGCAAGGATCCAATTCATAGGACTAAGTATGGCCCCATACTTTTTCCCCTAGTAAACACATAATTTCCAAATTAAATCAAACATTTGTTTTACACCTATTGAATACTTGTTCTGCGATTCCAATCCTCTTCACATAAGATGAGCGTGATTCTGTGGGACTTCTATACAGCCTTGACTTATTGATTTTTGCATGATTAACAATCTACATAATCAGAATGCCAGAAGAATTTTCAAAATCAGAGACCGAACAGTATTACAAAATTTTTGGAGACGCTCCTAATTTAATTTCCACCATTTCCAACCACCCCATGAGTTTTTTAGGTACGTGGTTTTTGAGATGGCTTCCAAAATGACCTTGCAGTCATTTGGGAAGCCATCTCAAAAAAGCCCTGAACTAAGAATAAGGCTTGTTTGGGACTCATTTCGTCGCCCGCATCAAATACTGTAAATTCAAATTTTTGAGTTTTTGTGGAAATTCCACCTACTTAGTTCGAGTTCTTGCCATCCACAAAGTTCAAAAAAATTGAAGGATGCTATTTAAGTATTTTACACAAATAAGATTTTGTCATTTTCCTCCAAAATCATACCGTATTTCACATTATGTCGTTATTTTAAAATCGCCATTCATTTAGACGTGTTTGATATAGCGTTGTTTTTTGCCGATCCACAAATAAACGATTTTCACATCCCAGACCGATTTTGAGTATTTCCATCGTTATTTGTAAACAAGCTTTTCACATAGTGATCTATTTTACATCATTGAAAAACAACAGTGTAATAGCGTCGTATATTTGTGATTTCACATACAAAACATAAAAATAATATAATTTTAAATTTCATGGATCACGTTTTTTTTTACTGTTTTTAATTTGGTTTTAATTGGACTTTAAAATGTTTCTTCAATTTCAAAATAGTTAAAGTGTAGACGTTTCTTTTATGCTTTGTTCTACCGTAAGACACGAAATGTCGATTTTCTACTTGCGATATTCTCGGAAATGGTTGTAAATACGACAGTCCCGTATGTGATGTGGGCGACGATTTGAAGTACTTTTCAGCCCATTCCACTTGTGTAATGAAAAGGCACAGTTTTAAAAAATATGAAATAAAACTCTAGGTTTCAATTCAAAACCATTTTCCTATTTCAATACAGTTGAAATGTAGCTTCATAGATTAAGCTTGCTCTCGTCAGGCCCTGAACCACCCATTCATACATTTTCTGAAAAAACGAGAGACATTCTAGAAAATTAATGCTTGTAACTCTTAGTAAAATTATATGCATAATTCACACATGTCAAACTACAATGCTGCACCACATCACACAAAATAGTGGAAGCATCTTGGACAAAGGTGAAAAAAAAAACCCAAATACAAAAAACATTGAGGTTAATGGCTGAATTTTTTAGCTTCGAGTGCATTGGCCAAAAATCAATGCACGCGCACTCAGTTTGACCATGAGAATGGCACAAGCCCCACGGGGGCGAGTGCCATTATGAGCAAACTGACCGCAGGTGCATTGATTTTTGCCAATGCACCAAGAAACTAAAAATATGCAGACATAACCTATTCATAAACGTTATTACAGCGACATTTTTAAACGAAAAATCGAATATGTCATGAAATCCAATGCCCCAGTAATGTTTTTAACAAAAAAAGATGCAACATTACACGCCAATTAAAATGAATCAATCCACCGTCGCGCGTAACAGTTCTAAGCATTACGCATCAGCTAATAACATACACACTTTGCAATGACAAATATCAATGCATGATTTGTATCCAATCACATTTCACTATCTCATATTAAACGTTTATGAATACTATCATTGTGCACGAAAGAAAGAAATTGTTTACTTGATAATTTTTCGAAATGTGCTGGCTCAAAATTGTGACCAAGTGCTCACATGACCTGGACTAAAATGGTGTTGTACAAATCAATAATAAATCACTTTCATGACTTATAACATAGGTAAATGGAAAGATTTCCTTTGTGTACATAATGCCCTACTTCTAAACGATATAAAACTGACTGAAATGCATAAAAGAATGATGCAAACCCTGTGGTTAAATACTCTCACACACTAATATCTATTGATTACATGCTAAAGACTATCAAACCTACCCTACCCCTGAAACTAGATCTTGGTGTGTACTTCAGACAAACTGGGGTGGGTAATTAAGATTTATTTAAAAATGAATACATAATGCGATGCAGGATAAAATATACTATTGCTCTTAAAACAAATAATCTGTAGGGGGACAAATGGGTGGGTGCAAATCACTGTGAACCTAAAACGATAATTTCAATATAATATTTAAAAAATGGTATTTTTCTATAAGATATTTAATTGAATAAAAATATTAAAGCAAAATTATTTCAATTCTATTTTATTTTCAAAAGTAATTGTATTTACATTTCTGTGTAATGTGGATGTGTGCAAATTTGCTTTTATTTTCATCTTATTAAAAACTCAATTTTCCCATATTTTGTTGCACTAAATTTCAGATCAATTTTAAATATGCTGCCTATCTTTGGCCTTGAAATCCATTTATAGCAATCCTCAAAAACAGTACAGAATTGTGCATGAATGAATTGTGCATGCATGGTTTATTGTCAACAATTGAATACTCGGGCAAAAAAAAGGCAATTTTGAAGCTGTGTGTGAAACTGGTATCAAATTGACCAGTTAGCAAGAGCTACTGTTGAAATTCCCATACAGTCTATACCATTACTTACTGTCCCTCAACTCATACTACCATTCCCTACCGCCGCGAGGATGTTCGAGGTTCGCACAAGAACCGTGCGTGCTGGCGCTTAAAGCGACGATGTTTACACGCACGCAAAAGACATCATTATCGACGCTGTGCGTAAAAGCTGGTCAAGGTTATGACGTCACTGCACTGATGGTAGCGAAATGGACTATAGGATGCTGCTTGGCACTGGTTGCGAACTCCCAATGCAGAGTCTAGGAGCTTTGGGTTTTTTTTTGGACATATATATATACCAACAATAAGGCTGTCACACTGAGCGGTGATCGATCAGACTTCTTGCGATCGATCGCTATCTGTAGACTTCAAACCAGCCACAAATTCATTTAATACTCGCAAACTACGACGCAATATCGCCTGTTGTGCTTCCTAAAATAACAGCACACATTCGTCCAATTTAAATGTTTAAACTTACGTACGAGTCTATACGCCCCATGGTGAATTTCCTTTCTCAGCCTGGTACAATGTCATGAAGGACAATCACAATTTCTGTGCGGAAAGCAAACCAAGGTCCAAGGTCATATCATTTAAAAGATGCCCAGGTAACTCAGCACTTAAAAGTAACTACACCACGTGTCGTAATGCCGTCAAAAAGAAGTATTCATGATAGTAGAACTCATTAAATCCTTTCTTGGAACTTTTACAATCGTAACTAAGGCGGCTATTGTGCATGCGTGTCTATAGTATTCAGAGAACGGCTGCACTAGTCTTCAAACAGCGATCGATCGCAAAGTCAATCGATCACCGGCTCAGTGTGAAAAGCATATAACCTTGCCGTATCAACATAGCTTGATATCCGCATAAACATAACAAAATTAGGGCATCTATATTTTGTGTCTCGCTGTTACTAGAAACACTGCTTTATGCCGTATTATGGGCTTATCTCAGAATTGTCGTCCTGGATAAGTTAATCACTGTTGAGTTGCAGTAGTAATCATATTATCACATTTTATTGAATATGTAAGCTTATTAATATTCATAACCTTTCCAAAAGAGTACACCGCACAGCACCAAACCTCTCATGTTCTATAATAATCATCCTACACCCAAGTTTGAATCATAGCCATTATTTGTAGAGTGGAATTAAAATAACGTCTCACAGCCTGTCCCCACATGTTGTGCCGACCAATATTGGCTATGGCAATTGCTTCATGCAGATTGAACAAAAAAAACTCAACTCAATTTGCTAACAAACATCATCCTATTTCAAATTAGTTGAACTAATATATACATCGTAGCACCCTTCCATTCTTTACTCTGGCAGCAATAGAAAATATTGTAAAATAAATCCCACACCATCATGTTATTACATAAAGGGCAGGTACATATAAAAAATTACCTTCTATAAGGCCAGAAAAAAAAAAGTTGGCCCAGAAGACCACGTGCATTTTGTTTAAATTGGTCTTTGACCGCATAATTGAAAAGAGTGGTCAAAAAATGGCAGTAAAAAAATCCTGCATTCCATTTTTCTATAAAAAAGGAAAAAAATAAAAAACTTGCATTTTTTTCACATTTCTTCTCAGACAAACTTGGTTTTTTATTTAAAAGAATAAATCAATTTTTTTTTGGCCTAACTTAAAAATTTAAAAAAAGAAAAATTTTAAATATTATAAAATGGAATGTAAATATTATTATTGCTTAACACTTTTGTCACTGTAGATCCATATAGTACATCAACCATTCCACCCTCCTGAGGTTGGCAGCACGACCACAAGTTTGTGCAAGTTCCTGAATTTTCACGCAATGAATCTCACAAAGTGCTAGTAAATTAATTTTTTAGCATGATCATGAAATTACTTTTGCTCTTGATTTTATTCTAAATTACGACATGTGTTTAGTACAGTATAGGCACATTGCAATGCTTATGGGATGCAGTTAGAAGCCCTCTTAGCTATGTTACTAACTTTGCAATGACAATTTTCAAGGATTTTATACATTTTTTTATCCCTATTTGCCCTAACCAATTTCACAATGTAATTCACTGCATGATTTCCATTTCAATTTCACTCTTAGTAGTCCTATGTAGATTCTGTACTGAATATCTGTCATAATCGTTAAAACTGTTCTCCTGGAGAAAAGGCCTCAGTAGAGTTTCCCCTTCACAAACATAAATCCCTCCCAACTCATGATGTTGCCCTATCCATCCCACAGTTTCTGGATCTACCATGACTTTGGGAAGATGCGATTTCAAAATCAACGTAACAATAAAGAATTTAAAAAGTCCTTAAAGTTTTAGAAAATTGATAATTAATTGCTTTTTATACACAATACGAGGTAAAAGGCAGTGTTTGTGACCAGAAGGGGCTTAAATTATTGGGCAAAGATTTCATACGCACACCCCTTCAATTTCTACATGTACAAATTTTAGTTTTTGGGGGGCCTTAGGGTTAGGGGTATGGTTATTGTAAGGCCATAATTAATTAAATTTGTTCCTGTAGAATTTTAAAGGGGGTACATATGGAACTCTTTCCATTTTTTGCATAATGCAGTATACCTTTCGCACCTACGCTGTATCATGTCCATATTTGGAATAAAACACATTATACTAAGAAGGTGGGAGGGTATGAAGTAATTATGCCGATTATTTACAATATTATTAATTTTTTGTTTGGGGTTGGGGAAATTTTCCTGGGGTTTTTATTTTTGCGAATTTCGCAAGTTAACATAAAAACATGAAAATAAAAACTTGCAAAATTACTTTTTCCAATAGATTTTGTTGCATTGATGTCCAATCCTTGAAATTAAATTCTCACTCATTTGGCAAACGTTAATCGGCGAAAATAGCTTATTGGAATTTCCACTATACAGTATTTTCAATCTACATCTACAAATTCAGCTTATGTCCACTATGAGATAGAGAGAGAGCATTCAAAACTTGATATTACATACATGTAGTAGTGGTTCAGCCAAGATGATATCCTCAACTTTACACGCATATGCAACCTCTGATTTGGCAACAAGGCGAGAACTTGTATTGCGAGTTAAAACACAGATGTTCCAGAAAAAGGTAATTTTTCCTGGTCATGCTAAAATTGCTTAGTTTCTTTTTTTTGTGCTTTCAAAAATGTTTTAAAAACTGCATTAAAAAAATAGGACCATATTTTTTAAACCCTAAACTTGCTTTGGGGCAGATTTTGTACAAATGCATGGTTTGGTTTTTTGAGTATTTTTTTTTTTGTAGAGCCCTCAAAACATTTGGTCATGCATAAAATCTCCATCATGTCTAAATATATTCCATTCTATGATGCTCAAGAACCTAAATACATTGTTTGGTCCTCGACTTCTAGCATCACCTGCTGTCACGGTTTGTGAATGATAAAAAGTAAATGGTCATGTGTCTTCAAATGAATTTTTGTTACAAAATATATAGTAAATGTGATATTGTGTTTTATTCTACAGGTGTTTTGGGATTACATCATATTTGGGCTTCACTCATTTGGGGAGGTCCAGGTCAAGCAGTTTACAATGCATATACCAATTCCAGCTCGGCCCCGGTTCACAGGACCATATCTTGTAATTCACAGTCCGAAAGGAAGCTATTAATTAGTCTATATTACGTGGAAGAGATTGCAAAAAACATGTACATCAATTAACACACGTAAAAATTACCTATCAGAATAAATAAAAACTAGAATTTATTGTTTTGCTGGTTTTCGCTACTTTTTTTTTTCGCACTCACTATAAAATATAAGAAGCTGTGTATTTGTGCTCGCATAAAAACCTGTAACATTGTTGTGACACATACATACACACATACATAAACACACACAACGAGTGCCAAAGTTTTCCTGTGGTGGGCGGAGCTAGGTGTTGCAGCCAACAATAAAATTACTACATAGCACATTTGAGATAGGTCACCAACTGTTTTCTTGGAGTCAAATGTTTCCTCATTTCATAGGGCAGCTATTCATGAGTCGTCCCCTTTGTATCCCAAACCCCTGAGGTCTATTGAGATTTTTATTGGTTATACAGCTGGATTGGTGGTATATGATGTATTTAGCCAATCAGAAGACTTTGATAGAAAACTCAAATGTGTTGTACAGAGTGTTGGTGGGGTAAGTGTTGGAAAGGGTCTAGTTTTTGATGTGGTTACGGGTCAGAGGTTACATCATGCTATTCATGTAAAGAGCCAATCACAGATAATGTAGAAGGTGGTAGACCTCTTTTTTAAAGTGTGTCGTCACGGCTTAAAATTGCTCTAAAAAAAATAAGAGCAAGTGCATGGGGCCAAACTGCTGTGATGTGTAACAATGAAGAACACCACTAGGAGGATAGATGTGGTCCTAGAACATCCTAGACACAAGGTTGTGGGACGAATTAGCTCATCCCGTTACAATCCTTTTGTATTTCTAGTTATTGTTCATCTGAGGCTTGACTGCATCAGTGCCATCCAGATTTGTCATGAGGGCGTTAGATCGTTCTCCATCGGTTCGTTGGTTGTCAACTGTTCCATCTCGTTTTCTCTGCTGTATTACGGGTTGATGAGAGCTACAATGGAGGGAAAAATGACAGTCCAGTTATTACTACTTGAGTGCAACAAAGTTTAGAAACCGACTTTTCTTTGTCGGAGTGGACGGTCAAGTTTTTGGCTAGGATTGTATGCGAATCTATGCTTTTGAGTGAAGTTTTTAGGAAGCTGCATTCATAAAGCTAATATTTGAAGCAAACCTCCAATTCACATAATTTGGATCTAGATTCTTATCGATCAAGCACATACATTACTGACCTAGTATGTCCCACCTTTTTTGGTAGCCGTTCATATAGAAAGTCCCATTGATGCAAATGAGTTTACAATTGATTCCCGTCATGGCTGTATGACGTTGTGCAGTGTGCTTGACGGAATTAATGGCAATACCGCTTTGCATCATGGGACTCTATATGACGGCTTACCTTTTTTCAGCGGAAATAACTTGAAATTTGGGGGTGGGACAATGCCCGAATCTTGCCCGAACCGGAGTCGAAAAGGGTTTGGGCCTACTCACACATACACTATACAAGCCACTTCATGACTTCCGATTTTGAAGAATCAAAGGTTGAAAAAAATGCCGTTTTTCGATAGTACGTAGTTTCAACCCCATTCCTAAGTAGATTTCATCTTTGTCATGTAACTAACCATGCATTAATGAATATAATGTAACTTTATTGTTTTTTAAGCAAAAAATGAACAAAAATAGTCCTCGAAACTAACCAATTTTGCCATCAGCTGTGTATTGCCGGGCATCCATATTTGATTTGCTGCCCTCATAAGGGCCGCCCTCTGACGCTACACATGACCATGTTCAAAATATTTCTTTTCGTTTCAAAAACAAATCCACCAAAAACTATTTTATAGTGATTTATGAAACGGATAATTTTTATGACATGTTTAGTTTTTTAATACTGAAATATGAAGAGTGAAAAAATATTGTAAAATCACGTCTGAGTGAAGTAAAAGCCCTTGGATAGTGTTGAACCAGAAACAGTGCTTCTGCTGATCGCCACACTTTGCCGTGTTTCCTACTCTTTAAATGTATGTTTTTCACAAACTTTATGGTTCCCTCCCACCGACGTCATTAGAGACATTCTAGAGATGGAATAGGATTAAATATGGATTTTGGTACTTGGAAAGATATATCATTTGAATTCAAAGGCGGAAAGGTTTGTGTTTGAATAAATAGGTTTTCCGTCGGATTTGCAGTCAGTGTAAGCCATTTTTTGGCTGGGATAATAAACGATCTTTAAATTTTCCTGAATTTTCCTAAAACTTTGGGGTGGGATTTCACCCTGCTCGAGCATGGGATTATAATCGGGTCAGTACGGAACATCGCACCATTCACATTAAATCAGGATATAAACACTGACACCCACATCACACACACACACATGCATGTACCTTTCAAAGCAACATTTGTAAACCTTGTTCAAACTTGCTAGAAGAAAACGTGTTTTTTAACAGGCATTTCTTCTGGTGACAATATAAAATTACTCTTCCAACATCATATTACCCAGAAATTCACTGAATGTTTCATTCATCAGGCATGCACACGCGTGCACACACCACACACCACACCCTCACACACCGCAGGCACAACACCATCAACAAATCACCACTGTATTGTTCATATAAATCACCTATCCTAATAACAACCCTCTCTATTTTTTCTCCACAACAACAATTTTCAAACATCGAATCACTGTTTCACCAAGGCACACTATTTTTCAGATTTTTCACATGGAAAGAAAAAAATTCCTTTGAATTTGCCTCTACACTCCCCCCTTTTGGAAGAATCTACCCCAGGTTCATTAAAAGAAACGATTAGCTACTTACCATCCAAGTCCTTCCATTTGCTTCACAGTAGAACAAATCCATACAACTATGTCCGAGTTGGCCAGCGTACATCGTCATTGGCTGCAGTCCTGTCGGTTATTGAAGATGTTATTTGCTGCCCTCAACAATTGTTATCGCATGATCGTCAGCGTAAGCCTATCACAACAAATTGAATACCTTTCATTGAAGTCTCTTATTGATAAAGTTCCTATACGCCATTTCCATTTTTCCCTACCTCCGTGCAGTGACGTCAGTGCGAGATTTGTTGTTCGCCCATAAAACCGGAGGCGCTGTTTCAAGCGACGGCATTTGTTAACACGTTCCTCACAAATACAAACATATATTGATCGCGTGCATAAGCTGCGCCAAGGTATGACAGCACTGGCACAAAGGTAGAGAAATGGACTGTATCGAGATTAGCGTCAAAATGTAATCATAATACTCCATTGCCCCATAATTTGTCAAAGTTAACGAAACGTTGAATTGCTGTTTTTGAATTGTTGTAGGGGTTGGCTTCATGATTAAATAACTGGTCAAATATCTTGAACAATTTTGATATAGGTTAATTGTTTGAGCATTTTTAACAAATCTAAAACAAAAATATGACTTGAGGTATTTGTTTGACAAAAAAGAAAGAGCCCCAAATACATGTTGTGCTCTCAAATTTACCACACACTCGTTGGGAAATTTTGAAACTGCAAAAAAAGGGAAAATCAATATAATTTGGAAGTTAAAACTTGTAGCAGCAAATTTCAAGTGAAATTGAACTTAGCCCGCAAACCCTACTTTTATTACTCGGACAAACCAACCTCACGATCTGCCTCGTCTCGCATCTTGGCACTCCTTCGGTCGGCCCTGTCTTGGGCATTCTCTTCTCTCCTCCGGCCTTGTTTTCTCTTCGATCGCAGACAACTGGTCGTTGTTTTGTGCTTCAATTCCTGAATTGCTGGATGGTCGTCGGCGCACTTGCGACCCCTGCAGACAGCTTGCCTCGCCTTTCAAAGTAGCCTGAGGCCACAAAAAAAACAAAGGAAAAATATCATATGTTTTATCAGCTTAATATTTGAAGTGAGCTTTATCCACAAAGCCAGTGATTGAAACTATCTTATACACTTAAGCAAACATCCGTAAGATACAATTAGGTGGCCAATAGACTATTCAGCTCTATGGCTATCCTTCAAGCTCTCATAGCTCGGGGCTTGGGACAATTTTTTGTCAAATTTGAAACTCAGAGAACTGATACAATCTGTGAAGCTACCCTAGCCTCACTGTGCATTTCACAATGGGCCATAGGCTTGAAGAGACCTATCGTCTATTGCTCCACTGTTTCTTTCCATCACCATTGTGTGACTGATTGGCTACAATCTTGGAAAAAATTATTTGGAACCCTCACACAACAGTTGCTCATGCTCACCCGGGCAAGGAGTTAAGAGTCTACAAGCCCTGTTATCACTCAATGAAAGCCCCAATTTCCCACTCAACTATCCTTCCCGACCCCCACTTAAGCAATGTTGGGGGAATGGAAGACACACTGCTGATGATGATAAACCCATGTCAATATTGGTTAGGGGAGGATGGGGAAAGTTTCCCCAAAAAATGTTCAAACCAAAGGTTCAACAATTATGACTAAGATTGTAGAGGGAGAGTTTTTTTTTGGGGGGCGGAGCTTACTCAATCAGAATTTGATTTCAAATGCGAGGTCCATAGTTTGGTCTTCGACTCCTGCATTCAAGTCAGAAACTTTTGTTGATTGTCCAAAAGAAATAGGTTCTAGAATTTAATTTAACCCTTACGTGTATAGGTTATATAAGGCACTCTCTCTTTTTGAGAGGCAATTTGGTATGCTGATGATTGATTTTATTATGTGAGACAATGGAGGGGATGAAGGAGAAAATTTTGAAAATGGAAGAGGCTTTGAGAGTAGGGTCAAATTCCAGTTTATTTTCCAATTCATATAAAAAACATACAAAAAAACATACACAAGTGATGGGGAGGTACAACAAAAAGCAAGAGCCTGAAAAAGTTAAACCCTGAAGGTAAACATGGGGAAGACATAGGTTGGGATGGGGTGGAGATGGGGGAGGCGTGTGTGGGAAGAGGGTAAAAGCAAAGTCAGTGTGGTATGTGATAAATGGGGAAATTTAATTCATGTGAGATGCACAAAGATGATGAGAGTGACACCAAGTTTGGCGAGAGATTTTACGCTGCATACGCCCCTTGTCGATGAAACCCAATTCCAACATTTTCGATCTTGATTGAAAGGTCTATAGCCCATCCACACTGCACCCGGTTGGGGAAATGTTTCACCTTAATAAGGATGATGTAATCCAACAAAATCCTATTCTTAATAATAAAAAATGACTTTTACACTATTTTGACACAAAGCATGAACTTGTGATTACCACCAAATAGGCATGATTTATTCTGGATCATATATCGTAAAGTAAACAAAAATATACTTGAGCCATTCCTCAGAATCCCGTGCACCCCAAAAATATACACAATGCGTCTCTTGCGTGGCTTGCGCCAACATATTCCATATCAGTTTACACTGGTATGGTGGTGGTAATCAAAGTATTAGTACCGTAGTAACGGAGTATATCCCACACTTGTAAGCTGAAAATACCTTGAAATTTGGGGGTGGGATAATGCCGAATCTGTTTTTTTGGTGCTAATGATTGTTTGTTTTTTTGCTCGAAGCCGAGTCGAAATGTCTTGGCCTACTCGCCACATACACTATACGGCCACTTCATGACTTACGAAATTTTGAAACTCAGAATGTTGAAAAAAATGGCCGTGTTTTTTCGATAGTTTTTAGTTTATATCCACCTCATTCAGGAAGTACATTTCATCTTTTGTGATGTAACTAACCATGCATTAATGACTATAAAGTAACTTTAGTGATTTTTTTTAGCAACAAACTACAAAAATATCGCAGAAAAAACTGAACCAATTTGCCATTGGTGTATTGGCGGGCCGCCATCATTTGATTTTGGCTGCCATCTTAGCGCCCTCTGACCCTAACACATGACCTTCACAATATTCTTTTCTTCCAAAAAATAAAAAAAATAAAAAAAATAAAAAAAATAAAAAAAATAAATAATTTTTATTGACATGTTCTTTTTTTTTATACTGAAATATGGAAAAAGAGTGAAAAATATGTAAAAATCACGTCGGAGTGAAGTAGAAAGCCTTGCGAGTTGTTGAACCAAAACGTGTCTTCCTTCTACTGAATCTCTGACACTTTGCTGTGTTCTACCGTAAATTTTATGTTTTAGTTTTTTCACAAACTTGAAATGGTTCCAGACGTCATTAGAAACATTCTTGAATGGAATATAACATTCTTGAAATGGAATATAAGATTAAATATGGAATTTTGTATTGCAAATGCATATCATGGAATTCAAGGCTAACAGGTTTTGTTGTTTTGAAGAAAATAGGTTTCCGAATTTTGCAGTCAGTGTAAGCAAATTTTTTGGTGCATGGGATAATAACCGGATCTTTAGAATTTTCTTCTGAAACTTTCGCAAACTTAGGGGTGGGATTTTAACTCGCGCATGGGACTATAATCGGGTCAGTACGGTACTTAATTTTTATCACGAAATGTTTTGTGGTTCCTTAAAACTTCCAGAGAACTTATCCTGACGTACCGACACAGTTTAGTAACAGAGAGTATCGGCAACCATTGCATTGCTTTGGATTGGTTCAAAACACCCTCTGAGGCCATACACTACCACATCTTACTGCTCATGACATTATATACTGCTGATGTAGCCTCGGACAATATCCAGACTCGTGGCTGCGCTAGCCCTTGTTGCCTCTGCCTGGGTGAATCTCATATTCTATGGTATCTTTCAGAGCTTCTATACTGGCAGATCCATCCTGGTAAGTAAACCCAAAGTGTGCAAAACGTGGACTTTTAGAGTCTTGCATTTGTTCTGGCATTCTTCCTGAATAGCTTTGGCAAACAAAGCGGCCCCATAAATAACAATATATGTGTTTGACATCAATTTTAGACTCCTGCAAACTACATGATATAATATTCCTTGCAGCATTATATTTTTTTGCTTAATGATAATTTTTGTTGTCCACCTTCTCTGTTAATTATTGATTTAAATGGGTGAATCTGATATCTTGAGTAGGTAAAAAAAAACACAAGTTTGTTTCATTAGGTAGACCAAAAAAACCTAATGTGAAATGTTTTTATTTTGCTGATAATTTTTACTGAAAGGAAATTTCCCCAGAAATGCTTCAAAACACACCAATTTAAGCAACACAGCCACAAACTACACTCTACCAAAAAAATTATTAGTTTCTAACCAAATATTCAATTTGGAACCTTTTACATTTTTAAAAAAAAAAAACAATTTTAACCATATTTTTTTTATCTTGGAGGCACTTTGTAAAAAAAAGCAATTTTAAATCAGTTCATAAAATAAACAAAAATGAAATGCTGTTACAATGGGCACCAAAATCAAAATGCACGACCTATTGGAAACAAACTTTTTTTTGGCCTTAAGGTGGTGTTTAAGTCAGGAATTCAAAGGAATGTTTTTTGCCGTATCTTCTTAATTGTTGTTCCAACATATATAAAAGTATGACATATTTTTGAGAAGGAAATGACTTGAGGAATCCAAATATGATAATATTTTTCCACCCCAAATAACTGATTTTTTTAGAAAATACATAAAAAATGGGTGATTTTATTCACTCATTTTTTTTGGTTCCCTATAAAAATATAGAAATGTTATAAAAATGTGCCTGTTGGTTTTTGTATTCCAGAGTCCTAGTTCCTAGGTCGTTTTTTCCCCTTTTTTCAAATTTCTGCACTATTTTAATCCAACTTATTTGCCAAAAAAGGCCAAAATCCTTGGGTTCAATTTGAACAACGCCAAATTGTTCAAAAGTTTACATAAATCACGATTTTAAAACCAAAAATGAAAACTAAAAAATACCGAGCCCATATTGTTGATATGCTCTATACGATGCATTTCAATTTCTTACCTGTTGCTGATATGGATTTCGAGTAACGTGGGAACCGAAATCACGATTATCGCGAAAGTGAACCGATAAAATCGCCATTTTGTCCAAAATTGTCTGATTTCGCTACCAAATATATCATTATTCCAAAACACAAGCGTTTCATATTATTCTTCAAACTGCTTTCTGCACCAGGTCAAATTACTTCCATCTGGATACTTATGATCGCAATTCAACAATTTATGAGGCTCAAAAATCCAGAAATTAAAATCCCATTCTGTTTTGAAAAGCATCCACGTGGGCAACCATTTTACCCTTGCTTTGCATGTTACCATGGGTATGCGTCATATCGAATCGATGCATCAAGGCGTTCTGATGCGTTCATTACAATCGCGCGCGCCGAATAGCACAGACTCGTATTGCGTAATAATACGCCGAATTACCCGCCTTTTGCAGTCGCCAGTGATGTTTTTGGTCAAAAATGTGTAACATGTAAAAGTTAAAATGAACAAATAGAAGGAAAAAACAAATATATATAATTCTGTAAAATATATGGAAAGAAAACGTTAATTGCCATTAAACCTGACAAAAACCTAAAAACTGGCCATTTTACTAAGTTCCTGACTAAACAGCCACCTTAAGCCACACCTTTGCATTACCTGATAAAACTGGTCATTCTTTCATTCAATGCAACACAAATGGTTTAACCCAAACCCTAACCATTACTAACACGTACTTGCACAAGTGATCGACTGTCGTCAAAACAAAATATGACTCAATTAAGTAATATGACTTGCCGTTTAATCCAACGTCCAATTGGAAAATACATACGTAAATCCTGGCGTTCACCTCGGTCAAGTCGTTTACACCAAAAAAACTGCCGGTTTCATCGTTCTTGAAGCCATAATGGCGGTGTTTTTTTTGGTTTTTTTTAAAGAAATTTAGGAATTTTTATGGTCCAACCCCCCCTAAATAACATCATGATATGCTAAGTTTCTTGAACTCAGTGGCACGATGGGCAATTGTAGCAAGTCCAAACAGTGATTGCGCCTGTTTTGCGAAAATAGCTAACCAATAGAATAGAAACACTGGACGGCTGAATCGGGCCTGAATCTGATGTAGATAAAATGGCGTCATATCGCCGCAGCGATGAACATGAAGGAAGTAAAAACGGTCTTTTTTCAAGACCATTCAAGTGACGCCGAAGGAGATTTTAGAGGCAGTGATGTAGCATTTGAACCAAAAATCGACGATGGATATTATATATGGCCCCCGCAGGAGCCAACTAGCCGTCAGTAGTGTTGAATATTCGCCGGTCACCGACTTCTCACTCAGCTCAGTGCGAGTCTTGAATACAGGTGTAACGGTCATGTGGCACTGACTTGGCTGAATCCTTGCGAAGCGGATACCATTGTGGCAAAGCAACAAAATGAGGTTTCCTTCCAGGTTTATTTTTAATTGTATTGGGTCCGCGTTGCAACTGATAGTGCTTGATGTTTTGGCATCAATCATGCGGTTGCTTCATTGCTAGTACAATACAAAACAACAGTAGCATTTTCCACCAGTACCAGGCAGATCATTTGTCACTGTGCATGTGTGTGTTGGCAGCTGGCTAAACAGAACTATTCACAGTCATAACAGTACTACTGGGTCAAAACAGACAATTGTGCTGAAAGAGGTTAGGTTTTTCTTTACTAGGCCTTTAGTTTTTTAAATCCGATGTATGTGGTTGAATAGTCCCCATACGTCGACCGGTCAAAAAAACTCAACTCAAGTCAATACATCATGACTTCTAACAATGCCTATACATTAAATATATACATATAACACACAATACCAAAAATCCCCATTTTTAGTGATAGTGCTTTTATTTCTTGGAAAAATGACACAAAATTGACACTAAAATTGAAATTCCGACCATTACTCATTTTTTTTGTTTTTACTTGGATTTTTATTCAAATACAATGTTGTCCTTAGTGATAATATTTTCACTCAACAAAAACATAACCATTTGGAGAAATTATTATCCCATACAACATGCAGCAGCTCATTAAAACTCACCCAATTTTTTTTAAAATGGCTGCCCTTCGGCCAAGGAAGGTTAACCCATATAATAAACCCTATTGCTAATCCTTCACAATCCTCTAATCTTAACCCAAGATTTGTAAACGCTACATGAGGAGGAAATACACCTATTTATGCCAGAGGTGGAAAAAAGAAATTGTTATCAAGAGGAGGAACAAGAACTGTTAATCCGGAGAGATTGCAAATATTTGAAAGAAAGGGAAGGAGAACCAATTGTTTTGCTGAAAAAAGATGCATTCTCCTTTCCTTCCCAGAGTAAATAATGACCACTTGTGATGTTATTGTATTTGTGTGCGTTTGCGGACAAAACTCTTCTCAAGTAAGGGTTAACTTTTGACGTTAATGTAATACATTCACGTCCGCAACTGTGTAGCAAGCCATGCGGTGCGTGATATCCCACGCACGATTGTGTTTTGAAAACGTGTTCGACTAAAAAATCACTTCACTTTTGGACATCACTTTTGAATGCCGATGGCAAAGCAACAACCCATGCCTCTTCATTAATCCAAAACGTTATGTCGTTAAAGTATGTCCGTATGTCGTTAAAGTACAAGCGACATTCCATGATGGACTTTAATAAGAAATTGTTTTATCCTTCCATGCCTTAGTGTGTCATCTGTATTTCTTAGTTGTAGTTTTCTGTAAAGATGAAGCCACAGGTCCAGATGGTTGTAATTATTCATGAAGATGGAGTGCAGGTCCAATTCTCTCTTCGATAACCCACTCCCTAATAAAACTTGTGCTCAATATTTTCCTGGTACTATTTATGTACCCCAGGCATCTGTGTCAGGTCAGGTTTCCTACGAGGGCCTGCTACTGTATCCTGGTAACCAGTCTACCTGTCCCAGGGCCGAGTTAATCTGCGGCTAAACCGGCACCCCCATTTGGATTTAAGGTAATCTGATGAGGAGTGTAGTTGGTTACCCTGGTGAAATGAAAAGATCTCCCTCCAAGGGCGTATCAGCTCTGGAGAGCAATGGCGGCCATCCAGCAATGCTCCTTGCATGGTGGGCATGGTTGCCGCAAAGGCTAGGCCACCCCGAAAACAGTGGTATTGACGCTCAGAATGGCATCCGGTCATTATTCTGTTGTTTTTTTTGCTCCAATAAATCCTCACACAGCAGCGTTGCTGAGTGTGAGGTGTATCCGGCCACCCCCGTTAGCAGGGACAAAACCGGATTTAAAACTTTGGTTTAACTAACTCACTACAATGACAGCAACAGCAGCAGCATGACAGCAACCAACAAACCAAAAACCTTAAAGGAAAGATGTCAAGATTTTTGTCAGCTCAGTTTGACTTACATTCATAAAATATAATGTGGACATACATCACGAATTCCCCGAAAAATCATACAATTTGTGTAAAATTCACAAAATAGAGGCATTTTAATTTTGTTTTTTTTGACTACGAAGAAACGGGCGGATTTTTTGCCACACATGCTTCATTGATCACAAGCGCCAAACTCGTGAACGTCAAAGTGTGACCAAAACATTGTGTTGACTCGAATTGTTTATTGCTGACACTGTATATTGATGGATTAATGAAAGTCATAATAACATTCACCCAAAGTTACAGATGACCTATTTTGTTTCATTTCGTTGTGTTTAATTTATTAGTATGAAGTGGCACCAGCCCTGCGATATTGATGGTCACAAGACGTAAATTATGGATGGTCAATACTTGACGTCACATTTGCCTGCGATGGGGGGATTTGTCGGAATCGTTTCGAGTAGCTATTGGGCGGGGGAAATAAAATAGGCAAAATACTCAACAATGTGGAAATTTTTCAACTTATTTTTGGATTTATATGTATCTAACGTTCCTTAACTTTCCATCCATCACCAATTTTCCAAATATTCAGAATGCATGACATATTTCCTTTAACCTGTGTACTTACTGGCCTTCTGGAGGTAGTCCTAGTCCTCCTCCGCGTCCTCAATCCTGCAGCTGCAATGCCTCAAAATAGGTCTGTCTGTGCCCTCGCTGCGCATCCACGCCAACCTCATTGATCTGGTTCACCAACGTGGTCAATGTCGTCCTGCTGGCCGGAGATTCATGGACTGCACCTGAAATGCTAGCTGTGGTCATAATAGTGTACGTCGGTGTTCGTGTCTTGAGCCTTCAGGGTTGACATCCAGACATCTAGGTAGAGGTCTGACATATTCTGCTTAGCACTGATTGGCAATTTCCTTTGTTTTTTTAGAAAATGGTCAGACCGTTAAATGGTGCCTGTTCTGAGATACGCATACCACCGTCTCTACTTTAATACGAAAGGCTACCATCACAAAACAAAACCTCAACCAATTTTTCGTGGGAAACAAAGTTTGTTTGAATGATTGACATGATAAAGCCCTAAATTCACCTACAAGATTACAATGCTAATAGTATGTTAACCATAACAAATGCAGCAGTTTGCTACTGAGCTTTGGAAAGAAATTTTGATACTGAAATTTTCAGGTAAACAATGAGAACAACATATCAAGGGTTTACAGCAAGAAGGCCTTATCTGTAATACTAGCCACCAGAGTTAGATTGGCAGGTATAACACTTAACAAGGACACAACTGACAAATGGCAGTATTGCGATGGGGCCTTCTTCAGTAAACCCTCAATTGGTCCTTTCATATGGTATTAACAAGGTGGTTCTGGACCCACAAGTTTGGAAATCGGGGCCACACATCCCTACCAAATAAATGCAACTACCACCCCCCACCCCCCCTTCCCACCCCACAAAACCCCACCCCTCTCCCCACACCTCCCGCACCAACACCCGCACCACCACCAACCCCCACCCCCTCCCCAACAACCCACACTCCCCAACAACACCCCGCAACAACCACCACCCTCCCCTATGACCTCGTATCTTATGGAACGAAGGAATTTTGCCTCTCCAATACGTTTTCAGAGATACAGCAATTATGCATATTTACTTAGCTCATTTGCCTACCTAAGCCGCATATCACATACTTTCAAATTGCTAAAAGATGTGCCCATGCATGATAGGCTTCATGCAGCACAAGAATTTTGAGTATCCATGTACCGTTTCAAAAATATAGCAATTACGCTGATTTTTGCATATTAATAATTAGCTCATTTTTGCATACTCAATTTGCCCGAAATATGCCCAAAAATGTATCAGGTGAGACCTCAGCCTGCTTCCTTCAACCAAGTTACAAATCATTATATGGCCTTACGGAACTCCAGACAACTTGTACACAATCCTTGCAGGCAAATTTTCATAAATTATGCAATTAGAATACTTAATTAGCATATTGTAATGCCCAAAATCTAATCAAGGTCGATACCATCATCAACCCGCTCTTCCACTAAGTTCATCATTGTCGCCTTAACGAAACTACTCAGATAAATCGTATACAACAATGGGTTTAACATTTAATCACGACGGACGAACAGCCGGACGGACGCTGCCTTTCATATTCCCCTTTCTGAACTTGTTCGGCGGGGACAAAAGTGAGTAGCCCATTGGGACTCTACCTGTAATGCAATGCACGGCGGTCCTAGCATTGTCAGCGGCTGTTTCTGCCATGCTCGCGTTGAACTGGGCCACTTCACTCTCGTACTCCTTAGCCTGAGCCTCCTCTTTCTTCTTTTGGGCCAATTCCTTGTTCCTTGGGCCGGCTCGTATTAGCCGCCGCCGTCATCCCTGCTGCAGCTATAGCTGCCGTCTGCATGTCATCTAATGAATACTCTTGCTGTATGGTATTATCTGCTTCCCACGCGATTGGCGTTTTCTCCTGCAACTCTACTCCGATTCCCGCTCTCTCGTCTTGGTGATGATGTCCCGGGCGTCCCCCCCCCCTTCCCTTCCCTCATTTGCCGCCCTCTCTGTGTCGTCAACAGCTTTTCTTTTCTACTAGTGTTTTTCGAGTGTTTGTAGTTGGACTCCCTTGGTCTTGCCACTAGTTGGTACATGTTTGTATACTGTAAACCATGATCATTTGCTAATCGAATATTGTTTCTGTATAAAATGAGGATTCAAGATATTCAGCCCCTCTTCCCATTTGCTAGTTTTTTAATAAGAATATAATAATTTATTATTAAAACCAACCAGGTTTTCTTAAAATTGCAGAAAGGTCTAACATTTGTTTGGGGTTTGAATCAATCAAAGTTTAGAATTTTTTGTAATTGTGCATGACAGTAGTTGCAATTCCTTTTACTCTATTTAAATATATTCCTGTCAAAAAATCTATCCTTTGGTGATATAGGACGTACTTTCGGCACATTCATAAAAAAAAACCAACTGCTGAAACTTGCGCTACATTGTTTTTGCACTTTAAAACGGCCCTTTCAAAGGCTTCCACCAATAACTAAATTTCCGTGGTTCTCCTCTCTCTCGGCTTCGCCGCTCGTATATAAAGATATAAGCTGTGGGCCGCCCCATGGACCTTGACCCTTGCTTGCCTTGATCTCATCAACATATCGAGGGATCGCATGTTGCACCTATGACAAAAGTTTGGTTCCAATTGAACTTCAAGTTTTAATTTAGATCAATTTATCATTTTAAGGCCCATTTTTCAACTGACTCACGTGGACCTTTGACCTTTCAACATGGACCTTGGACCTTCACATGACCTTGACCTTTCAACATGACCTTGATACTTTAAAAAGCCAACTTGGACCTTTCAACCATGACCTTTGAACTTCAAACATGACCTTTGACCTTTCAACATGACACTATGACCTGTGACCTTTAACATGACCTATTGCTTTGACCTTTCAAACAATGACCGTTTGACCTCATCAACATATGAGGGATCCCATTGTGGACCTATGACAGAAGTGTTCCAATTGAAGTTCAACTTTTCAATTGAGGTCAATTTTTTTACAAAAAAAAAAACTTCAAACAATTTTGGACACACCATTCACACAAACACACATAACAACACAATAACATACACAACGCAAACAGGATTTGCTAAGTGGTCCTGCCAGCTATAGTGGCGGCCCACAAAAACACATGATTATATTTCTTTGGTGTGGAGGTCTATGTAAAGAAGTGCAACATTAGCAAATTAATAACAAAATACATCGCGGTCCTCGGAGCTGGTATTCCGTCTGCCGTCGCGGTTTGTGAATGGGGCCAAGAGGTTAAATGAGGTCACCAACATTGTTCACCCCCCACGCCCCCTCCTTTCCACAAAGTTCATCATCGTAGCCCTTGCGGAATCTCATAGGGATGCAATAGTTTATCACACACACACAGTACACAGACCTACGACCAGAGTAATCACTATGAGCCTTCTGCAACTTGCAGACGACACAACAAGCTAATTGGTTTAAAATCGACAAAAATGTGAACAAATTATATCACACAAATTTCCACTTTTCCATACCGTACGACCCTAGTATAGTCCCACTTGCTCGATTATAATCCCAACCCTAGTTTGTGAAAGAATCTGAAGAATTGTAGAGAAAATCCTGTATAATCCAACATAAGTTCTTAGCTGAAAATCAATAGATTTTTGGTTAAAATCATTACTGTTTTGGAGTTTCTTGTTTGTGTTTTTCTTTACAAAAACTTAGAGGTCATGATTCAGTTAATTTACAGGTCTTTGTTATCCACACACCTATTTGACCATTTGACACTTGAAATATTCTGGAATAAAGCTCTAAATTCTACATTTGATGTTTGTGTGTTTATGTGGGAGGAGATCCCATTTTATATCTCACCCCCTAAATTCCCAAGCTAATTTCAGGTTAAAAAACAGGGGGGGACTAACTATAGGGTGAGTACAGGTAATTCCCTGTTAAGGCTGATCAAAAACATATGTATTTTATTCAATCTTACCCTTGGGGTTCGACGAGCGAGTCCAACTCCTGTTGTAACTGGGCAGCCTTCCTGTGCTGCCTTAAATCTCAAAATTCCATCAAAAGTTTTAATCTTAATCCACAGCATATGATACGGCATCTTCACTGGCCTCTATGGCATCAAGGAGATCTGTGCAGTAGGTACACTCGTTGCATCTGTGGATGAGTTTAATTACAAAATGAATAACTTAATTACCTATTCCGGTAATGGTTAACTAGAAAAATACACCAAACTACAAAAATGGGCACTGAGAACAATATCTGGTAGCCATTATAGAAGCCACCACTGGTCCAACTATTTGTGAAATATTAATATTCTGAATAGTGGTCTGATTTTCTATTGTTACGACGTAAATGGTGATTTTTTATGTGTAAGTATTCAAACAATTTCTTCCTGCTGTATCAACAACTTTTTATGGTAAAGGTAACCACCCCCCCCCCAATACACGATTATCAACAAAGATATCGTGATTAATTATCAACTAACTAAGAATAACAGAACTTTTCGATCACTCGCTTAAGAACTTACGGGACCTTCGGCCTAATTTCGAATGTTATAATATCATTCAAACACTTTAAATCGATAAAGCACTTTAAAACGAAGAGCATCAATGAGCAGAAACCCATCAATTGGGATGGTTAGGGATTGCATAGTTGTGGGGTCATAGGTAATGTAAGGGTCATTAAAGGTCAATTGACATATTAGCCATGGGGCTCTTGGCCAGTCGGTTATCTGTAGAGAGTTTGGGGGCTATATAAACTCAACTGGGAAG
The DNA here is from genome assembly GCA_023653785.1 of Ophioderma brevispina. NCBI lineage: Eukaryota > Metazoa > Echinodermata > Ophiuroidea > Amphilepidida > Ophiodermatidae > Ophioderma > Ophioderma brevispina. The sequence continues at coordinate 37,927 of JAMKCH010042283.1, forward strand.
AATGTTGCATAGATGTGGCGGTCAAAGGTCAAAGTAGGGTCATTGGAGGTCAAAAGGGCATATGGGCCATAAGTGGGCATTCTGGGCATACCATAAGAGTTCTGGACGGGGTTCTTTAATAGTATTTACTAGGCGAGTCCTTGGATTTGCAAGCACCTGTGTTTTGGATCACTGGATTGAATGACTTCTCAGGTTTTGCGGTCATTTGACCTTGAATGACCCCTGATGTCCTGTCATGAGCTTTAAATTTTTCATCAACAAATTTTTGTCGCCCCGGCCCCCAAGTGCACCTGGAGACTAACGTTTACCCACATTTGACCTCTTGACCTTGAATGACCCTGGATGACCTTGTTGTGACCTTAAAGATTGTTTGGATTCAAGTTTCAGGTACATACACCAACACAATGTTTACCCCAATTTGATCTTGAGCTTGAAGACCCCCAATACCATAGTGAGCATAACCTGGCTAGATGGAGTATACTGGATGTATTTTACCTAATTAGCGCCCCAGGTGCTTCATATCCATTTCGTTCAAGCATGGGTTGAAGCACGGCCAAGTTACCCAATAATGGCCCCTACATACCTCTTGACCCCACAATAACCCCTCGAAAAGTGACCACAAAACTTCTTACGGCGACCAACTATACCAACATACCAAAAAATCATATCCATGGTCAAAGAACGGCCAAGTTTAACCCGATAACGACCCGGATGACCTTTGAATCCAAAAATGCCCCCTCGAAAACGTTGACCACTAAAACTCGTACGGGAAAACAAACACACATTAAAACTAAATCCATACGTAAAAGCAGGGCCAAGCTACCCAAAAAACGATCCCTGAATGACCTTGACCCCCAAATGACCCCTCGAACCGTGATAACCAAACTTGTATGCAAAAACTCTACCACCATACCTTATCAAAGCCACGACCACGACGACCCTGGTGACCTGTGACACCAAAAGACCCCTGGCCCTCGGCAAACAGGACCACCAAAAAACTCGTACGGTAAAACTACCACCATACAAAAACTCTTATCCAATATAATAGCACGCCAAGTTACAACGAAAACGAACCCTGGATGACCATTTGGACCCCAAAAGGACCCCTCAAAAAAACATGACCACCAAAACTCGCTACGGTGAAACTCTACGCACCACATCAAATACTCTATCCATACGTAAAAGCAGGCCAAGCTACCCAAAACGATCCCTGAATGACTTTGACCCCAAATGACCCCTCGAAAAACGTGATCACAAAACTGTATGGCAAAACTACGCAACATACCAAAAATCATATCCATATATCAAACCGCACGATAACGACCCAGGATTGACCTTTGACACAAAATGACCCCTGGCCCTCAAGCACGGCCAACGTTATACCATACCGACCCTGAATGACCTTTCCAGGAGCCTGCCAACATTGAGATTTTTGGAATCAGGAGATTTGATCTTGGAAATCCGGGAGATTTGATTTGGATACTGGGAGATTTTTTTTTTAAATTTAGTGAGCATACTAGGTCCTCAAGAGGGATACAGCCAAATGGATACTGTCGTAAAGATCAATGAAAGCTTCCAAATTTAAGGAACTGTAAGTAGGCAAATTAGTCCATTTGCAGTTTTTTAAAAAAATGACATGAAAGGTTGACGTAAAAGTCAACTTGAAAGGTTCGTAACTTGAAATCGGAGCCACCTACATAGTTATGAACTTGCATCAGGGAATAGAAGCGCTTGAAAAATAAAGCTCCCGAAAAAATTGACAGGGCACCGCCGTATAACAGCCCCCATTTAAGGCCACTGTTTCAGCAGGAAAAAACTAAGTCCATATGAGATTTAAAAAAATATTGAAACTGAAAAATGTTGAAGGAAAAGTCAACTTTAAAGGCTATAACGTGAAAACGGAGCCATTCTAAAACATGTGAACGCATCATGAGGATAGAGCTCTTTAAAAAAAGCTGTTACCGCAAAAAAATTGGACAGGGCTCACCGCCGTTCTGCAAGCCCCCTTTAGGGAATGTCAGTGGGAACTAAATCACACAGGCAATAAAATTAATTATAACATAACACTTTTGCATTAATAGCAATGATGGAGCAATATCTCAAAAAGGCAAACAGCAAATCACACAGGTTCATTTATCTTGTAGGCCTATCCTTTGCACAAATGGAGTTAATTTGTAACACTTTAAGACACCGCATACACTAATGTGGCAAATTTGGGTCTCTCTTCGTACATTTGCTGAAAAGTCTTTGAGACTTGGTTGCAAAAATACCATTTTTAACAAAACTTAAAGGGCCTTCTGGATCATCTGGTATAATCTTTCAAGTAAACATTTCACTAACCTTGACATTGAAAGTTTTACAATAAAGTTGTAGCACTTTAGGCATTGGACCTTACTAACTAACAGGCCCATGGTCACACTTACCTCAGGAAGAGGGAAGTATTTGACAAACATTTGTAAAACATATCTATTTTTTAAAATTCCAAGTAGGTTATTCGTGATTTAAACCATAAGTTAACTTTAAAAATATTTATTAATTAATCATGTATCATTTTGAGAACTCAAGTTTTAAGTAATTTACCACAATCAATTTCCCCACATTCATGTGAAAAATTCAAGGGCTGCAAAAAATTGTTGATTGTGGTCTGGTTTGTTTTACACTAATCTACTCAAGTCAAATGAACTGGGGAGCAACTGACCCTATTGACGGGGAATTTCCCAAAACGGGGTGCATTGTGGGATTGACTCAAAACACCATCTGGTGGTCCATTCCTGTTGCCGTTGGCTTTCTATGGGGAGGAGCCCTGAAGATTTTTTTCGTCTATCATGTCACCATGTTATGTATAAGGGCAGTCCTAGATGGCCTTACTTGGCTTTTGACTGTTCCACAATAATTGTCTTTTGTTCTGCGTATTTGTTGCATTTGTATGATATTTTTTGTTGTTATTTTTAGATTTATGTAGATATTATGGAATAAGAGTCTTGAGTCTTTTAACTTCTTGTTTGATATCATAGATTGAATAAACAAGAGCAGCAAGGTGACAGCAGCTCAGCATTCCTTATATTTTGCAGCCTGTGCGTAACTTGATGTTTGACCCCCTGACAACTTTACCAAACAAATGATAAACAAACGCAGAAAGATCATTCCCAGTATTTTTTTATTATTGACCTTTGATCCTCAACTACTGAATATGCCACATGACCTGTTCGGTTCCAAAGGATGATTGAACTTGGTGAATGCTCAACCAATTCTGAGTGTGAGCAGTAGAAGAAATATGTTAAACATATATAAGCATTTAAAATGACCTTTGACTATTATGCGAATACCCCAATGAATGGCCCCTCAAAGATCATTCCAATGAATGTTGACAATACCTAGTCATATACTAGTATTTTGTAAGATACATATTCATATTTAAGGCAAATAGTTTTTCTTTCTACCACCTTATATAATTGCTTGCACACACATTATCTGCCAATCAATATCTTTTTAAACAAAAGTTGGTACACCCGACATTACATAAAACCCTACCATACCAATGTTGTCAGATTGTAGTTATCCACCATAAGCGACTTTGGTTGCTATTTGTACCATACGTACATCGCAACCAATTGCAACCGTGAGCGGAGTGTATATGCTATCAGTCAGCATTTTAAGTGTGAGCTTATGCTTTAGGGTCAGTGGTTAAAAAATTATTTTGATATAATTTTTTTCTGTATAATTTTATGGAACTCTTTCCAATACGGCGGCCCGGAAAGGAAGTAATTCTCATGTTTAGCCGCGGTTTCTTAGGGAAACGTTTATCACCAGAGTTTTTCACTGTTGTGTGTGGTAGAAAACCTGAACCTTACCTCTTGCGAATCCCTGTTGAATGCCTTCCAGCGTCACCTGCTTCCTCTGTGCCTTCTTTATTGCTCTTCTGAAGGAGAGGTTCCCACGGATGTATTCAAGAGTCTTGTCGACCTCTTCCAGAGTGAGGACTTCCATAATTAGCAAGCAAGTCTGGTAAGGGAAAAAAAATAAGGGCCAAGATTTTAAAAACTAATTTACAGTTTTGCAGCAAATAAAACGGACCTAGCAGTGTCTACACAGTTGCGAGGACTGAGGTTGAAGGTAAAGGTAGTCCATACTCGATGAGCCATATAGGGCGTATCCGGTAGCCCGGCATTGGATATTCAGCCTCGGCATTGTGGAGTAGAGTGGCCAGTTCCTTTTAACGCTACATGTACCTTTGCCAGTCTAAATAGATCAGCTATCCAGTGGACAGTTGGCTTGAAACTGGGGTGCGCCAGTTAAGAAGCAAGCGCTCTACAAGCGCTTGTCCCACTACGCTGATAATAATCAATAGTAATAATATCCAACTGCACTAAGCCACTACGCTCCCCGGCTGAATGAAATAATGCATTTTCCCTTCTGAAGAAGTGGACTGCCCCAAAATAGATTTTAGCATCCCTAAAAGAGAAAATGGACTCGACAGTGACCCCAGGTCCACACCCTGTCGGCCATTACTTTTCCCCAATTCCGTTTTGGGCTAAAAGCCCACACGCGACGCATGACACAAAATCATGTTGTTGGGGAGGGCCTGGAGCGGGAAGTCACACAGTGGAAAAGGAAATCAGCATCAGTTATATGATTTATAAAAAATACTGTGTTTTTAACTTAAATCATTTACATGAGCTGATTTCCTTTCACCAATGTTGACTGAAAGATATGCATTAACACCCCCGTTGAATGAATAATTTCAAAAAATTCAACACCAGAATGGCTCAAGTCAGTAGGAGGTGGAACATGATATTACAGAGCGGCTAGATAGGATGCAGTCAAAGGTTGAAGCAAAAAACGCCACGGGTAAACCAAAAAAAAAAAAGACAACAAAACAGGAAGCCAGTAACGCACCTAGACAGGGAGTACACCAGGGGAGTAACGGACTTAGACTTATAATGGTTTTAATGACCGGCCAAAAGTGGTTTTTGGAGGAGAGCCAGAGCCGAGAATCCCTCAGAGAAAAACCAAGCCTAAGGAATAGACGAAAGGAGAACTATGACGGAGACTGGAGTCGACATAGGCCTTGGACAAAGGGGCAGAAGCACCCCGCGGCAAAGGCGGAGAACAAGGCTTCACAGACCTGCAAACAACTGAGGAACCGTCGAGGGAACAAGAGCGCAAGGCGGACCCGCGTAAAGACGCGGGACAAAGAAGCCTAACCACAAAAAACAGAGTAGAGGGCCCCCTAGAGAGGGGTACCGATCAAGATACCACAGATGATCCCAACGGGGAGAGGCCCCGGGGAGATAAAGGTTGAGAGACTGAAGGAAGGCTAAAGGCCCCAGCCCCAACGAAGGGCTGCGGAGATAAGACCCGACCCTGACCCAGGAGAAGAAGCCGGAGGAGAAGGAAATTCGAGCTATTCAGCCGGGAAGGGGAACCCGACAAAGTAACAAAGGCGAGGATTAGAGCAACGCCACACCCAAGGACAATTGGGGGCTTTGCCAAGAGGGGACTTTTTGCCGATGACACTCAGATTCCAAGAGGGAAACTAGCCTTTCGGGTCAGAATCGGACGCCTCGCAGGAGTCAACGGAACGAACCAACATCACCGAAGGATGAACCTAGTGGGTCGAACAAGTACCCTTTACGAAGCCGATATTTCTGAAGGGAACAAGCGACCAACTATGTGCTCTTCAAAATCCTTTTAGGAAAGTACTTACAGTCCTACACGTCTCCAGCGACAGTAGTAAAGCCAAAGTAGCAATTCTATGAATAGTAACTAGGCGAATTGTTAGGGTAAATGCGAAAATGCAATGAAATACTTACTCACATGGTACTGGCCCACCTGCAGTCTCACGTCGATCAATGTGGTGCTACTGATTCGTTTACCATCGGGAACGCGACGGTCAAAATTTGCAGTTGATGTTGAGCATAGGCAAATCGTATGTGTTGCTGTGCAGAGTTAAAATAAGCATCCAGGGCACGCTGGCACCACGAAGTTGCGATGCAGGCGCAGCCATTGGAAATACAATGTTTTTTTTTCAAAACAGAAATTTGAAACAATTCGGATACAATCTTCTAAATTCTTTTAAATCTTAACGTAACACTCAGTTACTGAAAATCTTTTACTGAAAAATTCACTGTGTCTCGTGTACAGAAGATTTACATTCTGAGATAGACTGCTAAAGCTGTGATGTCATTGTCTTAGCACAGGGAGTTGATTGGTGACCGTCATGATTGCAGTCCCCTTCTGGGACTGCACTATTCGCATTCACCTAAAGCTCCAAACGAAAAAAAAAAAAAAAAACAAACTAGCATGTTGAACGAACGTGAAAAATTGCACATGGGGATCGGCGGGCTGTCGCAGCCGATAGCCCATATGACCTGACCTCTAGTCTATACAGGTCAGTGGCAGTAGAGCGTTTGTTTCCAGAGTATACCCTCGCGAGATGTAAACACACAGGCTGCTGCTGCGGATAGAATTCGGGATAGAAGCCGACGAAAACTGCCGAATGTTTCCCGTCAAACGTAAGTGATCGGCATTAATCGTAAAAACCCAAAGTGCCTTAGTTAACATAATCCCTATGATATTGCTCAATTGGGCATATGGGGCAGCCACCGAGTCGACCATGCAATTGCTCTGAAAATGTACATAAGATTTATCGCTGGCCTACACCAATTGTCCGCCCACAACCCAAGTTGTAGACCTATGGGGATTACAACCCTAGGGTTGCGGTTGGTTGGTACCGAAACTAGGATGAACCAAACAACCTTGATTGTGGGAGGCTGAGCCAGGTCAAACCGAAAAATCCAGACAACGGACGATCGGAAGGAAGCTAAACAAAGCTCAAGATAAGAGAAAAGTCCCACCTCAGGCTGTAACAGCCAGGAGAGGAGGGACGATTCAGGCCCTGACTCGGAAGAGACAGAAGAACCGAGGAAAGAACGAGTCAGACCTCCGCCATACCGGGTGCCGCGGCGCCAGAAACCGGGCAACGGAAGAGCCGTCAGGCTAGATTATGATAAAAACTAGCACTCCTCCAGATCGGGCCAGAGTCAATACCGGCCTGAAAAAATAGACACAGTGGGCGAACCACCGAGAAGTATACCAGAGGGGAAAAAACCCAGAGGTCAAGCTCTGCAGAAACACGAGTCGAGCCCCGAGGGGGACCCGAACCGAGAGCGCGCTAATGCCCGAGAGGCCCGAGCAGAAGCTAAACCAATGCGGCTGTCAGGCGAGAGCAGGTGACAAAGTCGTAGAAGAAAACGATCATACGCATGCGGCAACAATTCTTGGAATGAAAGACAAATCGTAATCGAGAGGCAAACAGGTAGCCGCGTAGCTCGAACTCCGGTTACGGGCAGAAGGATGCCACCAGAAGAATGTCACGGGCAGCACAGTGGCATCGACACGATATCTCCCAAGGAGAAGTGAAGAGAGCGCCACCAGAGAGGTGCTACACGAACGGGCGAGATACCGACTAAGGATCACCAAGCCTCGAGAAGAGGGAATAACAACTTGTAACCAAACTCGAGACGTCAAGACATGGAAGATGACTCACAACGGGAGTTTACGCCCAGAGATATTCCCACACGAGAGCGAGAAGCTCCCAACCGATTATAAGTCCAGGTCACGGACTTGATCCAGTAGAAGAGAGTGGATAAAATCCCCAGTCGGAAGTGGGAAAACCACCATGTCAAGGGCTCATAAAGGTCATAAAGACAGGAGCCAGAGCAACCGACGTGCCCAAGGACCCCAAGGGTACTAAGGGGAAAAGCACGATCCAGTCGCAAGGCACGGCGGGAAGACGAGACCTTGCCAATGCACAAAGAAACACTGAGAGTAAACCACCAGTGAAGGTGAGTTCGGAGAACTCACCCAGGACACAGTTCGAGCCAACCAAGCCAGAGTCCAAGCTCCACGAGGGAGACAGCGGACCCGGCTAGTCAGCTGGGAGCCTAAGGAATGAGCGAGAACTGTCAAAGGCAGGCCCCTATCTCCCGACCAAGCGGGAGGAAGGGACCCATGGTCACAGGACACAGACCCAACAGTGGGCAGTGTACAGGGCAAAAGTCGAAGCCTCAAGGGCTAGCCCCAAGGGGGGGGCGAGAAGTAAGGCCGGGGAGCACAGGTAAGGTTAGGCAAACAGAGCCAAAACACCAGCGCCCAGGACAAACCGAGCCCAGAGGGGGAGGGCATTCCACCTGGGTAGGAGCCAAGCCCCAAAGAGGGAAACCGAGAACCAGGTCAAGACAATGACCAACGCAAGGAGACCGGCAAGAGCATGCTAGGCCCCGAGGGCACCCGCCGGCATGTAAACAGCCCGCCACGAGCGTGAGGACGAAGGGCAAGCTGGAAAAAGCCCAGACGCGATGTTCAGGTTCCCCGTACGGGGAGCGTAAGGCCAAGTGGGAAGGACATAAAGCACCTACCCCAGGCCTAGACCGGCCCAGTGAAGCCCTGGAGGGGCACGTAGGGACCGGCACAGGCACAGGCCTGAAAAAACCCCGAAGGGGGGCCAAGGTAAACACAAGCAGCAGGGCACCAGCCATAGGCCAAAGGCCAGGCTAGGCCCCACAAGGGTCCAGCCAAGCGAATGGAAAGAACCCAGGCCAGCTACCCCGAATGGAGATGAAGGTCTAAGTCGAGTAGCGAGTAGGCGGACGAAAGCCAAGGCGGAGGTCAAAGGACCGCCAAGGGTAAGGCCCCGACCTCCAAGGAGCGGGGGCTTAAAGACCCCAAATACCAGTATCACGCCAATGGATACATGGTCTTGACCCCAAGGGGACAAAGACTAACGCCAGACGGCACCGGTCACTAGGCCCGGCTCGGAGCGACGCGAGGCCAGCTGATCCCCAAGATGGCGAGCAGCGAAGCCCTGCCCTCACCAGCTTAAGTCCAGGTTCCCCAAGGGAGACAGCGGACTAGGCTAGGTAGCAGAAGCCTAACAGTCAGAGCCTAAGAGCCAGGAGCGCCAAGGCTAGAGGCCTAGCGCACTAACGGGCCGGGAGGACCAGAGGCCTCAAGTCCCTGATGGTGCGCACGCACCGAGAAGGAGCTAGGCTACCGGGGCAGCCGCTGTCAGCAGCCAACGCGGCAGCGAAGGAAGCGCCGGCAAACCAGCTGGATAGCCAATGGGAGGGTAGCAGGCAGGCCCAAGGCTATCCAAGCTCCGAGGGAGCCGAGCAGCAAAAGCACCCCCGTGGAGGCAGGGGCAGTGTGCACAAAGGCTAAGGTCTCTGGCCCGACGAAGCTGCAAGCCATCGCACGGCAGGATGCGACCCACGCCCAGACGGGCTAGGCACGCCCCTAAGCACCACCCATCAGGAGATGGGGGACCCTGATGCAGAAGCTAGAGCAACGACAGAGAATGGACGCAGTAACCCCGGGACTACACCAAAGTGAGAGGGCTCAAGCTCCCAATGCAAGGCAACATGCCAGCCAGATAAGGGGTGAAACCACCAGGCTAGGCGCCCAGCCTCGCGGGGGCCTGCCAACGACGCGACTGGATAGACCCGAGAGAAACCGCCGAACCTACGGCATCCCCGAAGGGATACCCGAGAGCCAAAGCGCGCGAAATCCCCACAAGGGAGACAGTCGCGGCGCCGAGAGTTGAAAGTCAACATCAGGGAAGGTGGACAAACACCACCCGAGCAACAGCCCCCGTAAGAGGGGACCAGTCGCAATGGTTAAGGCCGGAAATACACGCCAACGACGGCGGATAAACAGCCACCATGCAGCGAGCCAATCCCTCCGAAATGTGAGACGCTATAAAAAGGAAGGAGTACTCCGCGCCCAGAAGGCGAGGAAGAAAAAAGCCCCTAGAAGTCTCGGAGACACGAGCTATACAACCCAGGACTTGATAAGCGACATAGGCTACGCACGAGCCACACAGAGCGCTATGAGAGGGATGTTACTGCAGCCTGCACAGAGCCCCCCGCGGAGGCAAGCCCCGGGGCTGCCCAGCGGGGGAGAAACGGAACACCACGGGGTGTGCCGTAACGGCGGAGCCGTAGCGAGAACTAGCGCTGGACGATCCGCGCCAGTAACCGCACAAGGTACCCCGCGTAAGCGGGGCCAACCTGGCGAAGCGATGCGCGCCCCCATAGCCCGTGAAGGCCTGTGAAGCATGCAGCACGAGGCCAGATTAAAACCCCGCGGGGCAGGCAGGCTAGCCATGCGGGATGTGCCGAAACGGCTGAACCGTAGCGGGAACTAGCGCTGGACGATCCGCACCAGGTAAACCGCACACGGTAACAACGCGTAAGAGGGGACCAACCTAGGAGCGCCGCGCGCCCCACCTAGTCCGTGAAGACCTGGTGAAGCATGCACCACGAGCCAGATTGGACACCGCGTGGCTAGCATTGCGAGCCTGCGGGGAGAGGCAGTGAGCGTAACCGGGACACCCCAGGCGGCCCGTGAGGAAACCACCTCAGGGGTGAACGTATCAAGCGCCGAGGCCGGTACCACAGCAGCGCGGTCGCCGGGTACGAGGACTCTTAGCCGCGAGCGCCGCCCGGTGTCGGTACTGGCGATGGACCGGACGAGAGATCCCGGCGTCAACATTGCAAACACACCGCTACGGACAGAACTGCAGCCGACCGATCCACAGGGAAAGGGCAGAGCATACCACGCTAGCCTGCACCACCGATAAAGCAACGAGGCTAAATCAGGGCGAGCCAGCGCGGCAGCGTGATAGTCAGGCAAGTCCCCGAGGGAGCCGACTGATAGCACACTATGAAGCAACCGAGGCTGCCATTAACGGGATGCCGCAGCCGCCAAAATCCCCAAGGGAGAAAAGGCAGAGCAGACCGCGCTTGCCTGCACCGGAGAAGCCCCTAGGGCTAGACCAGGCGAGCCAGCGGCTGGTAGCCGAGGTAGTACGGGGCGAGAACTCCCAAGAAAAAACGCCCTACTAACACGCCATTAAGTAGCTGAAGCTACGACATCTTTTAGGTGCCTCCCAAAGCAGCGGGGCCCCCTTGGAAGAACCCGGACCGGAAGAGCCCGAACACCACCCCCTTTCCCTTAGCGAAACATAGAACAGGGAAACTGTGTTCAATTGCGAACCATTGAAAACAAAGGGCCACCGCAACAGAACGAGCACCAAATGGAGCGGACACGCGGAAGCAAGACCAGTAAAGAACGCACAGAGAAAGGGGGTCGCGGGGCGGCGTGGGGTGAAGCGAGCAGATGGGCCGCGTGCCGGAACGAAAACGAGCGATGAAAACAAAGGCGTGCCGCGTAAGGACCCGACCCGCCAACGCGGGAGACAAAGAATACCGTCGTGGTAACAAAAACACACACGGTAAAGAATTTTCCAAAGTTTTCACATTAAAATACCACCACGCAAACAATAAAAGAAAAGACACCAATACCCAAAAGAAAAACTGTTATTGATAGTATAACTACAAGAAACAGAACAGCTCACACAAAAGCAAGGCATCCAAGCACGCAACACGTGCAGCAATGGCTGGCTTGTTACCTTTTTCCCGCACAAAATCACATGACCGCAACAGCGGCCAAAAAAAGGGATACATAATAAAAAACTCTCCAACGGGCGTGACAGTCTCCGTATATTCCGACCAGATAGAGCGCTTAATATCCAATATATAATCCAATAATATATCCGATCGTTATGGTATAGTAGTAGAGTATTTTCCGTTTAGACTACTATCAGTCCGTATCAACAATCTCAGATAAATTTGACTGCCAACAGCGCTGCGATGGTCCGTCATTGTACGACAGCCAAAAAACGAATTGAGGAAGAGTAATGGCCGACAGGTGTTACCTGGGGTCACTGGTCGAGTCCATTTTTCATCTTTTAGGGGTGGCTAAAATGGTATTTTGGGGCATTCCACTACACACTTCTCAGAAGGGAAATGCATATATTCAGTCAACATTGGTGTAAAGGAAATCAGGCTCAGTGTATGATTTAACTACTACAAATGTGCACACAGCGCTTATGATACAGGACTACGACGTTCCCTGTCATTAAATCATGCGATTTAGGTAAGCTTAACACATTTTTCTTGAATTGTTTTATATTCCAAAAATCATAGGGGGGGGCGTTTATTAGAGCAGGGGCGTTTATTAGACAACACGGTAATAAAACAAACAAACTTTGCAACAAAGGTGAATGTATAGCTCATCCTTTGGTGAGTTGTAAACTGCAGTAGACAATACCCAGAGGGTGTTTGAATCAATCCCATGATGCATAGCAATGTGCCTTAGACCGTCCTGTACTAAACACATGTCAGTACTTAGGGATAAAAATGTTTCCAAAAGTTTAGCACCTTCAAGACAATTCATGACATGCACACAGTCTAATGCTTGTATGCTAAAATGAGCATTACGTCTGGGTTTTTATGTGTTTCAACTAGGATTTTTATGTGATTCACATGACCCTAATTTGGGTGAAATTTCCCAAAACTGTGCATTGTGGTATTGATCAAAACACCCTCTGGACAATACCTAAACTGCTTGGGTTTAACATTTCCACCAAACCACACCCCCAACTTCAACCACACACACATGCCGATACATAGTCTCCATTCCAACTAGTTCAGTAGGGACATGATCAGCATCTTATTTAGCATAGCCCGGTACCTACCCATGAGGTACTGTCTCTGTTTTGCAAAGTTATCTCCAAGTTCACCCAGTGTAGTCCTCCAATTCTGATAGCATTCGGGGCATGGATCGCAATTAGGGTAGGCACCGACAAATACTTCCTCCACAACATTCACTGGATCTATTTGAAAAAAGAGGGACAGGAGACAAAAATTAATGCAGTTTATTGTGAATAATGCAGTTTTAGAATAGAACTTACAACACAAGGCCATTTCTCACCTCCATGCAGTGGATGTCATAACTTTGATCACGCTTTTAAGCACACTCAATATATGTTGTCTTGTGTACGCGTGTAACAACGCCATTGCTTTAAGTCAGCAGGACGGTTTTACCTGGTGCGACCATCAAATCTCGTACTGACGTCATACACAGAGGTAGGGAAACTGAGTATAGATGAGCTTAAAGGGATTAGCAGCGATTTGCTAATCCGAATCATCTAAAAAATCATAAAAATTCATATTTTATATTTTTGTTACTGGCATGGATATGCGAACAAACCTGAGTGGTTGGCTTGAAATCCGTGTATTAAAGACAAGGCAGTATTTTTTATCCATTCTTTAATTCTATACGCGCGTATCAAAATTCCGACGAGAGATCAAAAAAGTCTTTCCCGCTGTATATCACAGATTTTCAGCGTGATATTGTGCCCATGATCAATACAGTTTTACCTCAACCACAAACATTCTTGAACTTTGGTTATTTTGTACTGGTGTAAACCGCAATCAGCTGTTTAGTGCAGATTTGAGATGCGTCGCTGTATGTCTATTTGCGGGAGACGGTATGACAAATATCTCAAATAGTCATTTTTTTTCACTTTTGGTGGTTTGTTTCAACATTAAAAGTTATATGGAATTGGACACACTTATCCCTGATTATAAGTTTAAAAAATTGCATTCCACATTTTTTCGATTTCTCGCATTATCGCCTCTCCTGCTAAGCCCTTAAATATTGGAAGCCTGCATTTCAACAGTTATGAATATGATATGTAATTAGCCAATCAGAAATGCTGAATGAAAGGCAGATAGGGCCTCAGTGGGGTTAAAATATTTGACTTTCAGATTTTGCTTTGAGGACTGTTTCACCAAAGTCACTAACAGTGGTATAGTTAAATTACAGCCAACAAAAAAATCATGTTTCTAATTAAGGCAAATGCAGTGACCATCCTGTCCCTTCAAACTGATAGTATTAGCGATGACCAACCTTCACCGACACGTCCACATCTATCACAGGTCTTCCAGCTATCGTCTCCAACATACATGTACACTGCCCAGTATTGACCTCGCACAAAAGAACCAGACGCCATTGACATCGCAGTAGCAGGCCAGGGTACCCTCTGTATGCACCACAGGATACAATAACAGGAGAAACATGTAAACAAATTATAAAAAAAGGACTGACGAAGGTCGTCTGCCGTCATGGTTTGTGAAGGGGCAAAGGTCATATGAGCTCCCAAGGTTCACGTGAGGTCACCAACATGCACCCCACCCCGCCCCTCCTTTCACAAAGTTACACATTGTAGCCCTAAGGAACTTTACATACGGCATGCAATATTTATATTAAGGGTTACATTTTGACCGGCCAAGGTCACATGAGGTCACCAAAGTAACATGAGGTCCCAACATACCACCCCAACCTCACCCCTCTGTATTGCACTCACAGATACAATAACAGGAGAAAAACTTGTAAACTTGATTAGAATTACTTAGAAAAACTACTGCATGTTAAAACGTGCAAGATCATACTGGGAGGAGCAAATATGCAAATAGCTCATTAATATGCAAGGATAGGAATTGCATGCCCCACTACCCACATAACAAGGTTTATATATATTTTTGAAAGCGGTGTACTTTTGATAAGCCCACTTTTTTACACGAAATATGGCATGGAGGTATACCACAAGCGATGCACTGAAAATGTTAGTAACAGGACAGTAATGAGGAAGTTAAATGCTGTTTTAGGTAATTTGGAGGATTTTGAGAAAAACTTTAGTGAAAATACAAACCCTGTATGAAATGGACTGGAACAATGATGATACAGGTCCTATACATAAAGTAGGCAACAAACAACATGATATGTAAGTGGTAGGATATCGATAATGGAGTGCTGCTGCATATTGGATGGGGAGGGGAAGGGGGGCTAATTAGGCAGTCAGGGCAGGGTGCTGTCCAATAACGGTTTTTAGTAATGTACAAAGTTCAATGATTCTGAGAAAAAAAAGTGGGGTCAATCATTTATCCATGCCCCCATTTAAGAGGCTTGAGGTAGCAATTCTTCCACATCTTCAATGAACAATTTTCAACTTACAAATACATCCTTGCTCCACACTGTGTGAGCCATCTATGCAGGCATTACACTGAGACCCGTAACTCTCTCCTTGCAATCACACTGACCTGTCCCTGTGATGGGGTTAAAATGCGGGTTACCATGGTTACCAAACGTCACTTTAAGGGGTTCACTAGGGAGTTTGAGGATCTTTGAGTACATATTTTAGAAATCAGATATAAAGACAAATTAAAGGCAAACCGGAGATTTCCCCCTTTCCTGAGGATGGTGCCCAAATTTTTCACAAATGCAGCAAGTTAAAGCTTACTCACAGAGTTCCCGATGAGAGTGCACTAATTTTCAACAAATTGTGTTTTTTGCATATGAATTAATGCTTGTCCAATACATATACTGTGCGAAATACATGAGCTAAATCAATCTCCTCATGGAGAAAATCACACTTTGTAATAAAATTTCAGACCAGATTTGTGTTATACACAGTAGAATATGGTACTGATAAATCCTCACATAAATGTTTACGACATCAAAACAAACAAGTTAACTAATATCAAACCTGGGAATTGAGCATTTTAGGGATTATCTTTGATTCTAGTTGACAAAATTTAATTAATAAGCAAACAAAAATATATTTAGAAATCTCTGAGTCATGCTTTTTAACGATTTGGTTTAACTTGATGCATGTTTAGCTCGGCTATTTCCTTTTCTTTTGGATTTCAAAAACCCAAAACATATCTTAAGGTTATCACTTTCGGTTTAGTTTATACAGTTGTATCTGGGACTGGTGTACTACATA